>KN834755.1:99018-342663 GCA_000827265.1 Collybiopsis luxurians FD-317 M1 | reverse complement strand
AAACTCCTCATTTTGTGATATTTAGCATAGCTAATGCAACGTAGTTTCATTGTGTTTATTGAAGATCGGGTCTTTGAACTCTGAGATTGCTTTCCAAAGCAATAAAGGTTTCATTGTAACATTTACAAGCATATACCAAGCATAAGAGTGCTAGTTTCTTTGACATGTAATGCATGGATTACTAAAAAGGTTCAGTATTTCATTCGATTTATTATTCAATTATTGAGCCTTAATAAAGGTTTGTATCATGATTTATTAGCTTTATGGTCCTGTATATCTATTAACAAAGCATTTCCATATGACTCGGACCTCGGAGATTTTTGCTCGTACTTGCTCGGACACTCGGACAGGGCGCTCGTTAAAGTCTCCACCCCGGACTATCTCCCCACACAGACCGCACCGTTCATTAACTGACGGATTCCTGAAAACTAGGATCTGATTACGGAAAGCGTCCGGAGTAAGGGTGATCCCCTCACGACGGTAGCCGCGACATTCATGTTGAACCTCAGACCGTCGTTTTCCAGAGCGCTGAGGCAGAGCGATTGCATTCGAATCCCCCGCTCTCCCTGGAGGTAGACGTAAATCTAGTAGGTCCCCGTAACTTTCAGACATCTCTGATAATGTCGTATCAAAGTTGCAGGACATCCAAACTATTTCTCTCCGGCAGCCGGTGTCATTCGAGCTCTGCCCCATTTCTTCGCTGGTATCCATTGTTTCAGAATTGCCTTTGGTTTTTGATGCAGACGATCCACGAGTATCAATCTCGAGCGTCTCGTTCAAAATATCGTGGTCGATTCGGTCGAGTTTCTCCCGGTGCAATATGTGATTGGCGTCACTGAAAAGCTTCAAAACATTCTCCGTCATTCATCTGGCATGTAATTGATAGTCTCACACCGACCTTGGTAATAAAGGTATTGCAAACTTCAATATCGCTCACTCCTGTCTCTCGACGTGTAGAATCAGCAGGCGCAGATGTAAAACAAACCATACTGCGTCCATTTTCGTCTGAAAATACGTCAAAGTTCTGCAGCAGTTCTTACTTGGTAAAGTTGCTTGTCTTGAAAATATATGATACGCTTACCTCGGGGCCGACATCCGCGAGACGAAAAACCGTGCTCGAATTCGATAAATAATCGAGCGCTGACTGGATAAAAGCTCAGCAAACGAAATTGAGTAGATGTTTCTGATTTACCGCAATCCCATATACCTAGCGAAGATGTGTTAATATGCGCTACTACTGCACACAACTTTGAACTCACGACTTGAGATGCTACACCTGCTAGCCTTTCTCTATCTCTCTCCGCTAGCAATGATGCAATTAGGCGACGGGGATTAATTTTACTGGCTGTAAGCAGTTTCAATATTAGGCCAGAGCACGATGAAGATTTGGAGGTGGGCAGAGCATACATCCTTGGAACACGATGTAACGAGGATCATGGTTGGAGATAGATGGAGGAGATATTCCTACAATACGAAGAAGGTGGGGATTCCTAGTGAATATCAATGATCTCTCATCATGTGCTTGTGAGGCAGCAAGGCGAGCTCACAAAGAATGCGGCATCCAATGCAGAGTCTTTTCCCATTGCTTTTTTAGAACAAGTTGGTTACTAGGTTTGCGTGAAAACGGTGAAATACTTCTTGCCTGCTTCCCCGTAGAACCTTCAAACTCTTGAACAACTACGTCTAAAGGCACCCTCGAAGATCCACTTGTCCTTGTTGCAGCATAGAATCGCGATCCATTTCGCATACAAATGACCTTGCCTAAATCGATTTGATGCTTGGGAATAGTAGTGAAGTTAAACTCAAGATTCTTCCCCTGAATCCCTGAGCTTCAGTAGGCAGATTCGATATGAAGTTATAGACCAAACGGATGTCACTTTATTAACGCCCTTCGATAGCTTGGGTTTCTTGTGATAATATGTCGTGTTCTGTGTGTTTCCATGATGTATAACGAAGGACGGATGGTATATCGTGAAATTTCTCGCATTAGTGAATGCGGTTGAAGACCTGAAGGAAAGCAATTTAGACCGCATAGCAAAGATATACCGCAGCAAAAAAAAAAAAAGTACCCGACGGCCTGCGTCTCAGTACTCAGCTCTTCCATCTGATCGTCAGTTGATTCCAATTCTGACTCTGAATGGTGCTGCATCAATCCGAATTTGCTCGAGACAACAAAATGCAGGCAAAGAAGGGAGAGAAAGGTGTTCAGCACTGAACTGGCTGCGGGACATTACCGCATCTTGCCGCATCATGCCGCACGGAATCCTGTAGAATTCACGAACAAGCCCAAAAGGAGACCGAAGGGCACGATCAGTAGCTTGCACAACTTGAAGAAGCAGGAGGAACCAAGAGAAGAAACAAAATAATAGAGAGCCGACGTCAGAGAGCAGGATTTAAAACCGAGGTAAATGGCGCCGCACCACCTCCAAAACTACATTCCACTTTCAGACAAAAATGCCAAAGGGTACAAAAGGCGATGGTAGGATTAGCAAGAACAAGATGTTCGAATACTCGGCGGAGCACCACTCTGCAGGGCCGGGAAACAAAAAAACACGCCGACGCCTGAGTCGCGGACACGATTGCGTGCAGTGAAGTGCGTCTTGCCTACTTTGCCGTAGAACCTTCAAACTCTTGAACAATCAGATCCAAATTCATCGCCGAAGATCCAGAATGAGGGCATGCCGTACTGTACTGCCGCTGCCGTGTATAGCCTCCAGAACCGGTTTCTACGATAAAAAATTGCCGAGAGACAGAAAAAATCAAAGTAGGACTAGCATAATCAAAAAGAGGGTGCCGGGAAGAAGAAAAAAATGGAAAACGAGAAACACGCGCGGATTGCTTACTCACGGACGCGATCACGCGAAATCCCACTCACATCCAACACTAAATAGGGCTCGGGGTATGAATGAGTGACGTATAAGATATAGAGTTGCAGCTACGAAGAGTGAATAACAGTAAAAGTACTAACTGACCTACGCCGGTAGTACTGGATGGATTTCAAAATAGAAAATAGTATGCAATCGGTACTTTCTAGGTAGACAATTTCGGATGGAACCAAACATTCTCAGAAGACAAGAGCCAGTGCAGCATGAAGCAGAACGGGAGCATGCCGCAATGTCGCTGTGTAGTAATAATACTAGTATAGCCTCCAAAGCCGGATTCTCGGAATTCAGACAAGAGATGTTAGCATGAAAAATGAGCTGGGAACAAAAAAAGAATTAAAAACAGGGGCAGCTGACTTATGGACACGATCACGTGAAAATCTGGTTATACATTCGCTTCCAGTAAGAAGTTTGAGATCAGACGCAAACTTGGTCATTCCGCCTAACAGGTTCAAGACGCAGCCGAGCTCATAAGAATCGAATTTTGAATGTCAGATCAACGTCGAACAAGCAGGTCAAGTATGTACAAAACGGGTACGATTTATTGACACTACTGTTGACGATATACAACAAGCAAACACATAAGGACAGGAAGAATAGTCATGTACGAAAGCGAAACGTATGTAGCAATTTAAAAACATTGTATAAACAGAATTTTTTTTCGAATGCAGAAAGCTCTACGCGATGCAGAGGGAGGCAAACGCAGGCAAACGATGCGATCGTGGATTGAGAGTACATTATGTACTGGTTGAAAGAGATTAATAGCGAACAATGGATTGCGATGATGATGAGTGAGGAGATGAACGAGAAAGATGTGACTTTTTGAGTACGTCAAAAGGATGAAATAAGGATGAAATGCGTGCAGGACTGGATAAAAAGCGAAAAATGTATTTCTTTTAACTGGCAGGTCAAAATGCAACATGCAATAGCAAAAGGAACTAAACGGGCAACAAAAATTTTGAAGCGTGAAGAATATCTGAGAAAATAAAGAGTCCAGCACGTCTAGACTCGAAATGAGTCGGGAATTAGACCCATGCAAGTCATGAAGTCACTAGATGTATGGACGAAAATGATGAAATGATTTCTTGAGTCCGAACCGATGACAAAGAGACCGGTGGCGAAGAAACGGATGTTTCCAGTCCGTCACCCACAAGAGGGGTCGATTCATCGAGATTGTCTAAAGGATTGATGCGAAGTACGATATGGCTATGCGAGCTGGTATGATATCGAATTTTTCGAAACGTATGGTGGATTATTGCCGAGTGATATTTGTAACTTGAGAGAAAGCTGAATTTCCTGATATAAGATTTGACCTGCCCTTGAGGTCGTTGCGCGATGTGGGCAAGCAGCAGCCTAAGATTTATTATTTATGCCGTTAAAAAGATTTTTTGGATGTGCAGTCGAATGAGATGATGGAGAGAAAGTGCAAAATGAGATGATGAATGATGATGTCGATGAGAATGACGATGAGAATGACGATGAGAATGCTGATGCTTGCGATGAAAACGATGACGATGATAGCAAGAGAAGATTTGATATTGAGACTAATGCAAGATTTTGGTCGAACGCGGATTTTAGTATCCGTAGTAAGCACGCTTAAGGTAGGGGATGTCAGAGAAGAAGGTTGAAGTAGGTCAAACGAAAAGGCTTACCATTCGATCACTGCCAGAGGAGAGGCCAGCGAGAAGACCGGATCGTTAGCGACAGAGCAAGGAGGGAAGAGAAGTCACGCACAACAACCAGATAACCTTTGAGCCCGTCTTACATCCCCGTAGAGTAACGATGTGTCCTCTGATGCAGTCGTACAGGAGCGCTCGTTGATCCCTGTCGGCCTGAACGTACCCTCAGTATTCGAAAGCGATGCGCAGAGTAGCGACTTACACTAGGCAGGACACTTGCAATCAACTGACTCCCAGTGACGGAAAGTGCGAGATCAACAACCATCGCGCGACGAGAAGAGCTACGGGGAAGGAGGTCAATAGAATGATCATCCAGGTTATCAGCGACGTACCTCTTCGCGGGCTCGCACATTCTCTTGACCACTCTGTCAAGGGTCTCTTTCCCCCCTTCCTTCAAAGCCTTCGTGATGGACTTGTAGCCTTGCTCATTCGTGGAGTATTCGAGGAGACCATTGACGAGATGGTCCAAGGTGAGCTGGCGGTGCTTTTCAGAACCGTGCTCGAGGACTAGAAGTGCAATGATCGACAGTGGGTCAAACAATCGTCTAATATAGAGTGTAATGAAGCACTAACTGTGCTGGATGCAGTAAGAACCCCATTGGTTCTTGGCCACTTCACTAAAGACCGAGGCACCGTGGTTAAGAAGTTCATCAACGATCCCGTCTTTGGCGTCGTCTTCGAGATTCTCAAAAGCATGCTTTCCGGTTCAGAATTAGATAATTTCTTCCGAGTGAGGCGGACTGGGACTAACCTGAACAACCAGGGAGCCGGTCTCATGGCAGGCGAGAGAAGCCCATTTACCCTTGAGGGACTTGTTGACGCTGAGAACACAGAGTACTAAGTCAAGGATGATGTGTCTATCGCATCTAGAATACGTACTATGCGAAGATCGGGGGGGCAGGAGGTGTCCAAGTAAGTTCCATAATCTACGCATGTAGAAATGAGTGATATTCAGAACTAAGAGAAGGACAAACTGACCTTGCTCCATACGTGACTAGCATGCTTGTTGACGAGAGTCTGCGCCGGATCGCCCAACAGGAGCTCCGAAACGATGAGCAGGCGAATATCTTCTTCACAGTCGAGAGCCTTTTGCAAAACATGGCATCCGTAGCAATTGGTGGCGAGTTCGACGATGCGGCCCCTACATCCAAAAGAGACTCATGGCAAACAAGGCACGGGAATACGGTTATCCGACGTACCTCATACATGCAGCAATCTTTTTCCTTTCCTCCGACGTAGACGCAGCTTCCAGGCAACGTTGAACAGCCCAGTTTCCGAATCTGAGATCAAAGAATTAATACGTCGACCTCATCATTCCTATTCAGTATGAAAGACTAACCTATGGGCCATCATTTCGAATCCTCGCGCGCAAATCGCGTCTACGATTTTGGCACGTTCAGCGACGTCAGCGACTTTGAGCTTTTGTTGAAGAAAGATGCTCGCTTGCTGATCAGACGACTTGATAATCCTGGACACAAATGAATGGTAGGGCGGAGAGGAAGATGGATGGAGCAAGGAGAGGAAATTGATAGGCTATCGAGGGACGTGATCGGAGGGGACAAATGCGATAGGAAAGTATCAATTCGGTTATCGATGGCAGCAATGACAGCAATGACAGCTTAAAGCCGACTTACCTCATGAGCACCATGAGAAGGTGAAGTGCTTGAGTCGCGTACATGACCGGGACTTCCTGTCGAAGACTGGTTTCGTTGGTGATTCTGCGGCTGTTGTTGCTGGTGGGTACTGTCAACTGGCGCTTGCGACTGGCCAGCATAGGAACTGGAAGTAGAAGAGGTGCTCGACTTCAGCGAAGAAGGCGCATGAATGGAATCTTCGAGTCCTCTGCCACCCTCGGCTGTGGTGGACATTGCGCCGACAAAACCTGACGCAGGATCTAAATTCAGTCCCAAACCGAGAGCGTTCGAATTAGCAAAAAGAGAAGTGGTGGAAGGTGTCGAGGGTAACACGGTGCGGGGAGCGACCGATGGCCCTTCATCTGTTCGCAACCAGTCTCCATTCGAAGGTAGTTGTTGGATAGGCTGTTGTTGGAACTGCAAATTCAAAGCAGGCTGGGAGAGGATAGGGTGTGAGGAGACCACCTGCTGAGGTACATGCCATTCGCCAGAGAGTCCGGAACTATTTGCTCCCTGGAGAGCTGCAGTCCGAGGCAAGCCCGTGGCGGATTGAAGATCGGCGCCGCGAGCAACGTTGCTTTGTACGAGCTGCTGAGCTGAAAGGGCCGCATATAGCTGGTGATTCGATAGTTGATGATTCGCGGGAAGACCTACTTGAGAGGGATGATAGAGAGTGTACGTCTGAGCAGAGGGAAGGCTGGGAGCAGTCAAAGGAGCGGGGGATGATTGCTCGTTACTGTAAGTTTTAAAGATGGGATAAGACGAAGCATTGGAAATAATGGAATAGTTGGGTCCAACGGCATTGGCAGCAGCGATATTAACCTGATGAGAGGACAGATATGGTGGCGAATTGCTAGGCCGCGTGGGGGAGCCGGGTTCGAAGAGCAGAGAAGGGTGCGTCAAATACGCAGACCCTCGCGTTCCCGCAGCCATCATATCATAGGGTGAATGAAGCTGCTGCTTCAAGCTCGAATTAGCATCGAATGGCCTAGTAGGAGAAAGGTCGGTTGGAGTAAGAAGACCAGAGGAAATCGAGATTGGTGAAAAATCGGGGGTGCCGGGAGACGATTCGAGACTAAGATTAAGCGGTGGCTTTTGGCCGAGATGGTAAGGATCTGGGGAGTTGAGATCTAAAGTGCGTAGAAGCTGTTCGACGTGCTATGGCTTAGTGAGACAAAAGGGTCGAAAAAAAGAGACGAAAAGACCCACTGTATGCGGTTCAAAATCGGGTGTAACTTTCTTCCTACCGTCCCCAATCGCACCAACAGAGGTTGCTGCTTCCTTGAACAGAGTAGGCCCGAAGACATCTTCGCTGGTGACTGGACCAGGCATCGAAGAATGATGTTGAAGGTCAGGACGCTTGATAGTCAACTCGGGATCTACGGCTCGAGAAAACGAATCTAAAGCTTTCGGCCAGGTCGTATCTGAGGGCTGAGGCTGAGGAGCCCAGATAGACGCCAATGAGCCAGAGCCAGACTGTCGAGACCGAGACAAAGGCTGGTCGTCAAAAGCGGCAATGTCGGTGGACATCGTCGAGAACGTAGTCGACGATTAGATCGAGTAATGGACTAGAAGGAAAGTTAAGGAAAGATGGGAGATGGTCGTGGTTGGGGAACAAGTTGTGAGACAGGCCAGAAGACGTATTTATATGACAGCCTTCGGTTTTTTTTTCCTTTTTTGGAATTTACTTTGAGCGCTAGCCACTCGATCATTTTTTTTTTGTAAAAAATCTGTTTTTCTTAGGCTGAGCCGGTAGTCCTCGTCGTACAATCTTTCCGAATTCCCCTGCAGAACCCTTTTCTCGAGAGCCTACCGTCACAACCTCTATTACTTTGAGTCTAAAACGCCGACGCCTGGATGTACATAACCGTCGCCCATGTCGCCGATGGTTCCGAGTAGCGGTACGGGCTTATGGGCAGGGCTTATCGATTGGGTGAGAAAAAGGCCCCACCTTTACCCTGGCTTTCCCGGCCTTCTCAGCAATCCGAGGCGCAAAAAACCATAGATAGGAATGTGGGGCGCATATATACCAAGCCATATCAGCTGAATAGTTCGCCAATACGAGAGAAGAAGTGTTCTCAGATGTTCACCGTCACCCGTCCATCGAGAGACTGATAGAATTGCGCTGGCAAGATCAACAAGAACGGCACCCTGATATCCTACCCGAATAAAACAAGTTCGGTCATCCAGCTGAGCCCCAGGTTGTACTGAGTCGGCGGTAGGCGCGTCAGGAAGCACGCTCCCGTGCTCGCGGAAGATGCGGCTTTCGAAGGGTCACAGCTTCGAATTCCTCAAATATCACTATCACACTTCTTGGATCATTAATGTCAAGTCAAGGACACCGGTCCGCCTACAAACCGTCGAAAAATCCTAACTGGAAACTGGTATTTGCATCGGCATGCGGCTCTGACTTTGACTTTGCAGGCGAAAACTCGTCGAGATTCGTCCATATTCTCTGGAAGCTGGCCTTGGCCTTTAAGAGCTGGCTCACCTTGAACACCTTGCAAAGCTCCCCAAAAAATCTCACGCGAACCGGAACCGACTAGGCCAAGAAGAAGGGCGAGGATCCCAAATTCTTTCGAATCATTCTTCTGTGAATTGGAAGATCAAAAGTGGTTTTAGAGAGGAAAATTTATCGACTGTCACGCGAGTCCATACGAGTCCATTCGTCGTCTTTGCAACAAATTCGACGTCTTGAAAAGAGGTAAGTCCCAAATACAACCCAGGCAAAGAAATTCGGATTCTATACATACGAACTTTCCGGGTTCCCGATATTGAAGCGCTGTATGCACAGAGAGGCCAGTTTCTGTACCAACAAGGATTTGCTCTTGAGACAAGAAAAAGATGGGAAGGAATTTTTTTCGATGCGCCCCGATCCCTTCTCCCGATCCGCAATTCCGAGCTGAGCCGGAAACGACGGTCCCATTGGTACCCCGAATCCCATGTAGCCCCCCATCCTTTTCAGCGGCGCAAGCCGTGTCAATTTGTTGATTTAGGTATCTCCTAAGCCACAATGGGTAATTTATGTCCCGCAGAAAACAAGCAAAAACGATATAGGTTCTCGCACTGCGGTAAGATCAGACACAACTTGGCCTACTCTAAACGGGAATTTCTTAACTATTGCAGGAGCAGAATATTGGTTTACTGCTGCAGCGAAGTCTAGCAGAGAGCCTAACACTAAGAAATCAGCCGAAGTTGAAAGGACTCGTGGTCGGTCGACCTCACACTCGAAGATTGCCTGTCATGATCTCTGTCAAATCGACGGCCACAATATCAGAACTAGACTGCTAGACATAGAAAGTATCGCTAACCGACAGTCAACCTGGAGGGTTCAACGTTCAGCGCTCAGCCTTTGCCTTGCTATCCACAATGGTGGCAAGTTGAAAGGTTAGTCAAACAATGCGACAAACAAGCGCCCAGCTTCCTCCGGGCGCTCATCAAGAAAAACGTATTCAGCGGCATCCATCTATCATGCGCAACGAAGATCCCAAGAAATGAATAACCTCATATCATGCATGTTCACCTCCATGTTCTCCTGCACGGACTGTGGGGAACTCCGAAACATTTCCAATCCGCAGCTCGTGTCTTCGCAGCTCGACACGGTCAGAAAAATGCAGAATCTCAGGACAGAGTCGAACTCTTCATAGTCGAGGTAAATCAAGGAACCAAGACCTATGATGGGATTGACTGGGGAGCTGAACGAGCCGTGGAAGAGGTATGTAAATGACTAGGTGCATCTCTGTGCTCGTAGGAATCTGAAGCACTGCGTCTTCAGATTCAGGAGGCAGTCCGCAAGATATCCAGCAACGAGGATCAACGAGTGACCAAGTTTTCCATTACAGGATATAGCCTCGGCGGGCTCTACGCCCGCTATGTCGCCGCGTAAGTGTTCTTATATTAGTCCTGCAATCCTGCAGTACTGAAACGCATTTCTAGGATACTTTACACGAGGCATTTCTTTGATTCTATAGAACCTATGAACTTCATTACCATCTCAACACCGCACGTCGGAATGCCTTATATTACCAACTCCTTATTCAACCGTATCACCCGATACCTCGGTGCTCGTACGTTGGGAAACACAGGAAAGCAACTCTACGGTGTTGACAGCTGGGGAACGACTGGACGTCCATTGCTCGAAGTGATGGCAGACAAAGACTTTGTGTTTTGGAAAGCCTTGAACGCGTTCCAGAGGATCGATATCTACGCTAATGCGTTCGTGGTTTTCGCTCCCGTCCTTTTGCTAATTTAGTGAGCTCACGAACGAGTAGGATCAACGATAGAATTGTTCCTTATGTTTCTGGTGTCTTTGAGACCGTCGATCCATTCGACGGTAACGTCGAAAGAATTAAGATGTACGTGTGGAGGTTGTTCAGTTTCACTTTGGCGTATCTGAACCAGAATAACAGCGAATTTGAGTCGGAATACCACCCAATGATCAAG
Organism: Collybiopsis luxurians FD-317 M1; assembly: GCA_000827265.1. Classification (NCBI taxonomy): domain Eukaryota; kingdom Fungi; phylum Basidiomycota; class Agaricomycetes; order Agaricales; family Omphalotaceae; genus Collybiopsis; species Collybiopsis luxurians. The sequence continues at coordinate 332,025 of KN834755.1, read as the reverse complement.
TCTTGGTCATTGAAAGACGATACCCAGGTCTCTGAGAAGGAACCTCGTTCCTTGATGGAACGTTACGAGGCTTGGAAGCCTCTCCCGTTCATGGGCCCATTCATCCAATGGAACTTCCCATACAGCTTGGTAAGTTTCGAGCAACCTTTTCCGTTGTTCCTCACCGCAGAACTTTTTCAGATTCTTACGGCTTTACTTCCATTCATTCTCATCATCCTCATTTTCCTCTTACCATTTATCTTTTTATCCCGCGCTCGCTCCTCCAGCTCGCGGGTAAAATCTCTAGAACAAGCCTCTATGACCGCTCGCGACAGACTCGTACAGGTCTTCGCTTCTCTAGAACACAATATCGCTCAAAAAGCCGAAGAGGTTCTAGAACAGACCGCGCCTACTACGCAAAAGGGAAAGCGTAAGCGGTCCGAAATACAACTTACTGCATCCCAGCGCAAAATGATTGCAGACCTCAACCAGCTTTCCGTTCGAAAGCACTTGGCTTGGATCCATCCCACTCGAAATAGTCATGCGGTTATTATATGTCGTGAGGAGGATCAGTTTGCAGGGCATGCTTTGGGAAAAGGCGTGCTTAGATATTGGGCTGAACAGTTTGTTCTTTGAATAATATTGTTAAGGGGTCGGAGTTGTATGAGAACGTGTTGTTTAATGTAATTTAACGGCATAAGGGCGGTCGGTTCTCTACCACGCCAAATACAGATGTTAAGTTTCTGCTAGTCAACGTCATCTCACCGGCTTCCTGCCGTTGCATACGCGTTTCTGCGGCGTTGCGTTTTTGCATCGAGTGTTGAACGTTGACCTCTGGCTCCGAATAATGATGAGGCCGTAAAAGTTCTTTAAATACACTATCCTCTTTCGCCTCTGTTCGTAGTCTCATTTAACCATGCCTTTCTCCGAAGTTGATATTCCAGACCTCACGGGCAAGATTATCATTGTTACAGGTGGTAACAGCGGAATTGGGAAACAGACGGTGGCGGTTCTCGCCAGCAAAGGCGCTAAAGTCTATTTAGGTGCCCGGTCAGAAGAGAAATATAAGCAGGCATTGAAGGACATCCACACTTCGCATCCTGCGAGCGTCAAAGCGCAGATTGAATTTCTAAACGTGGATCTGTCTACCGCCGCTGGTGCCAAAGTAGCTGCAGACGATTTCAAATCGTGCGTTTCTGGAGTCTTCAATCTTCCCCGTAACGCCCTAAAACATGAGGTGTCCTAGGAAGGAAAACGTCTTACACGTTCTCTACAACAATGCAGGGATTATGGGTACCCCAAAAGGGAAATTATCCGCAGACGGATATGAACTGGTGAGCGTATCAGATCTCGTTGTCTGGTTGGATAGTTGTTCTGATGATATCGCAGCAATGGGCCGTCAATGTCTTCGGACCGTTCGTCTTCACACACCACCTTCTTCCCGTACTCTTGAACACTGCCGAGAATTCACCACCGGGGACAGTACGTATCATCAACACTGCATCAGACGGGGCTAAGCAAGCACCAAAATCCGGAATCCCTCTGGATGACCCAACCGTTGGTTCGCAAGCGACCCCGTTCCAATGTTACGGCCATAGCAAACTCGGAAACATTCTGATAACACGTCAATTTGCTGAGCGCTATCCAATGATATGGAGTTTTGCACCTCATCCCGGACCCGTGCAGACTGAGCTCATCAGAGAGTTGGGTATTCCAGGACCTATAAGGTGGATTTTGAACGTCAGTCACAATGTTTTTTTGTCTCCAAGCATTATAATCTTTTGTGCATCTATGCAGCGAATTGTTTTCAAACCAGTCGAATACGGGGCACTTACACAGCTTTTTGTTGGTACTTCACCGGCGATAGAGGCAAGCAAGAATGGCTCGTATCTTGTTCCACTCGCGTGCGTAACAATATCTTGCTCCTTTGAATTGTACGTTTATGGAGCAATTTTGGTAGAAAATTTGAAGATAAGCTTCCTCATCCGCAATGTTATGACAACGAGTTCGGAAAAGCGGTTTGGAACTGGAACATGGAAGCGTTGAAGAAGGCTGGGGTGAACTGAAGGAGAACGGCACTTGGACTCTATGTACTGATTTTATGTGTTTGTGAGCTTATAATATTTCATCTTCGAGTTGATGCTGTTTTAGAGGCTCCAGGGTAAGACAACGCGAATTTTCGCTTTGAAGACGCGTTTTCGGACGCGTCGCGTCCATGACTCAATTTGAACGCCACGCAATATCACGTGAGGACTTGGTGCCTTTGTTGTCCGAATCCCATGGCCACTTGCTTGCCTCTTGACTGCCACCATCGACAGCGATCATTCGAACATGGCCTTTCTCTTTCGCGCCACCCGCTACATCGGACGATATCTTAAATCTTTAACTGAGATTCAAGCTTTCCGATATTTCAGTAGCTCAGCGGTTCCGGTGTGCATCTACTTCTCGTCATCTTTCAAAGTAGGGTTGCGATTGATACTTCTTTTGCCAGCAAACGAGACTCCTGGGCTCAAATATAGATATACCGACCGCAGTCCCAAATCTTTCTGACTCTCAGCCTGCTGAGTTGGATGACGCTATTACATTACCCGTCTTCGACCTTCCCAAGTCGTGCAAGGTCAAAGTAGTACAGCTACCGGACTATATTGACAATGCCTTGAAGTCACTGGTTGATCTTCTCGACGAAGATCCAGATGCGTCGCTCCATCTGAGCATGGACGCAGAGTGGAACGTTTTAAGGCGAACAGGTGTATCTATTCTTCAGTTGTGTCCACATACAGACCCAACGACGGTATACATCGTCAAGGCACGTACTAAACTTATATATCACTCCTGATTCTCGTGTCCTCATCAACTGGCCTGTCCCTCTAGGTTCACCAACTTACCGAACTTCCCCTTTCCCTGTTACGGCTATTAACATCTAAGCGCGTCTGGAAAATCGGTTCCCAAATCAAAGGCGACCTTACTCGTTTACGAAAACAGTTTCCATCCCAACTAGACGACAGTGTCACGTTTTCTACCATCGATCTCAAAGAATACGCCATCTCCAAAGGAATAATCCAACGAAAACAAACAGCTACTTTGGCGGCTTTATGCGAAATTGTGCTGGGAATGCACTTACCCAAGGATACACAAACTCGTACCAACAACAACTGGGAATTTAAGACTATATCATCGAGGTTATTACATTACGCTGCTTGTGATGTCGTAGCTTCGAGGCAGATATTCGAGAGGATGTTAAAGCTCAAGGAGGGAGCACCGTCGAAACAGATCCCGGAAGGCGTTATTAGAGTCGTGCAGGTGGCAGGGTCCAGTGTAGAGCTTTCTATTTGAAGGCTTGGGCTCCACATCTTGTAACCTGCGAGCCCCGGTGGCTCTGGGAACTAACAGATAGAGACAGCGCAGTTGTCACCGCGAAAGCTACACCTCGCCTCCTCCCAGCTCCTTTCTGCTTCCCCTTCAATCTACAAATAACCCTTCCCCCTCGCTCGTCATATTCGCATCAATTACAAACACGAAAGTTGGGCGAAGTCCATTCACTCAGAGTTGAGTGATCACGCGGCAAAGTCAGGATGAGATAGAGGGTGAATTGCAACCAAGTATGGAACCGATGCCGGTAATGGCGGTGACGTTCAGACCAGAGCTAAACCGAATTCGTACCCGAGCACCACCAGTCAAGGTCGAGGTCGGAAGGGTGGCAAAATCTAGCTTACGAGGGTCCTCGACAACTACATACCACATCACTTCTCGGGCGTCTTCGGATGGCATATAAACTCCTTCACAGCTTGGCCGTGCTTCGCTCAGGTCCAGTCATAACTTTCTGCCAATCATCGGACGGTTACTATTCAATTGTCCTTGACTTGTATTACTCTTGGTACTTGCCTAAAGCGTCTTGCTCTTACTGATCGTAACAATCCGTCGAATCCATACAATCCTTACACTATAGTCGCAGTTCCTGTGATGTATTCACGAATCACAATTACCACTGCTCAACTACTCAGAGGGATATCGTTAGGGCCTCGCCTTCGTTCAGTAAGCTTTAGTCCTGCGTTACAGCACCGTCGACCTATTTAGACCCTGGTCATTTGCTTAATGTCAGCACCCGGTTGTGCCTGCGCAATGCCAGGCTGATCCGACTCGGGGGCAGTGACAAGTGACGACGCTCAATTCAACTTTGTCTCCGAAGTGGGCACTAGCGGGCATCGTCGAGCGGTTGTGTAGGTCGCTGATCTCGTTGCGCTAGTGATCAACAAATGCTCTGTGATTCTTTCCATATGTCTTCCGCGTGCCAATGTGGAGCCGATTATGCCTCTCACCCTGAGATTAATCTACCGTTTCATGTTCCGTAGCCATAGAGGCTTTAGCTGTTAACGCTAGACGGTGTAGCAGTGACCCAAGCGACGACCCACTCCATGGCCATGCCAGCTCCGTTACGAGTTCTGCTGACTCGCTCTCGGTGTGGATGTATTGAGAAGAGCCAAATCAAACAAGAGAGATGCTGAGGCATATGTACTTCGTCCAGCGAGTATGGCGGCTATTCAGGATCACCGGATTTGACTTTGACGAACAGATTGATAGTTCTTTTCGAGTTCTATACGCAGGCTATGCTGTATGTACTTGTCCCCTAGTTACACCGCAAGCTGATACTTCCTAGAATCAGAATCGCAGTTTCCGCCACAGGCTCAAACTTTCCTTCCGGACACGCTTAATAGAAATGATTATCAACACTGATGCGAGCAATGCTTCTGACGCTTCACCTCCTCGATTGACACTTTGTGGTTGAGAGTACGTGTCAGAGTCATAGAAGTTGATACCGAACGTATTCAAGACGACGAGGAATTCAACCGAGGTTATCACATGTATCTTCGGGATTTCCACTCGAGCAAGTGGCCCTCGTCCGAGCGTCTCGCCTGATTAAATGTCGGTGGATCATCATCTGTCTAGACGCGGTAATTTTCATTCAACACTGCTTTCGCAGCCTTGGCAGATGCTCGAATCTCATGTCGTCAAGCTGCGATGTTCATTGCGCCGTATATAAAGCAAGCCCATCCGGAGCCCTCGATTCTTCAGCAGTCTTTCTTTTCTTCTTCTTCTTCCTAACCTTTACTTTCTTTGAGCCAGGAGCTCCGTACTCTCCTTCCACCCTTTCAACCAGCAGATTATCTTTTCCTTGATTTCTTTTCATCCGATCCATCTCTTTTTTTCCTTCACGATGTTCAGAATCAACGTTCTCTTTGTCCTCTCTGCTGCCTTGATGGCATCTGCTGCGCCAATCGAAAAGCGTATCGCTCAGACGATCGCGGATTCGACTACGCAATGGGTGGCGGCTTGCGTATGTTGACCATCTCGTTTCGTGAGCTTTTCACTGATGAAAATCTATTTCAACAGACCAAAGCCGGAGGAGGCTCCCAATGTAACACCATCTCCCAAACTGCTTTCACGACCCTGTTGGCGGCAGGTGGAAACTGCGACCAACAGAATGCCGCTGATTCGATGATTGACCTTGCCAAAACCCTGAACAGCGACCCAGATATGATTCGTCTGGCTCAAATCTTTGTGCAGCAGCCTCGTAATGCGGTAGGTGTCTGTGCTCCAATACCAATTGTTTCGAACTCAAAAAGAATGGTCTAGCCCGACAGTCTCCAAGTCCCTTACTGCCAAACTGCTCCCAAGAACGCCGAGCTCAACGGTTTCTTCCACTGTCAATTCGCTGGTTCCGACTTTACCAAATTCAGCGGTGATCAGACAGGAAATGTGCCCCTTGGACTGACAGCCGTCAACCCTCCTGGTTCATGCCCTGCATCAAACACTCCGGTTCCCGATGGTGAACAATTGAACACTCTTGTGACGAGTCCCGGTACACCGTAAGTTTCAGCTTTGTCAGAAAGTCATAATTTACACATTCCTGATCATCCCTCTACAGACTAGGAGGAAGCTCGGCTTCTGGTGCTAGCGCGGCTTCAGGATCGGCCGGAGTGGCGGTGGCACCCTCTTCGGCTGGTGTGGCGGCAGCACCCTCTTCGGCTGGAGCCGCGGCAACCGCCCCTTCTGCCGGAGCGGCTTCCGCAGACAATGTTGGCGCTGGGGCAGCTCCAGCCGCCTCTGCTGCTGGTTCTGTCGCCTCCGCCTCCGCTTCTCCTGCAGCCGGTGCAGCATCTACTGGTAGCTCCAGTGCTTCTGGATTCCAACTCCAAAACGGCCAAGACGCGATTAAGCTCAACTCGCAATTCGCAAGTCTCACCCCGTCGTCACCCTGCACTGACGGAGAACAGGCATGTGTTGACGGAGGCTTTGCTCAATGCGTCGGTGGATCTTTTCAGATCACTCAGGTTGGTTGATTTTGTTTCGGCCTCCTTCCGCGAGCCATTTATTTATCAACTTTTCCTATGCAGTGCTCTGGTGGAACTCAATGCTTTGCCCTGCCTCTTGTAAACAAGGCTGGAACTGTACGTTATGGATTATTTTAAAGCCTTTGCTGGTGTAACTAATCCCTTATTATCCCAATAGTCCATTACCTGCACCACACAAGCAGATGCTAATGCTCGTATCGCTGCTACCGGTGCCACCGCATAAGCCTTCAGTCTTCAAGTCGATCAGTGGAACTAGGGAGATAACTTATTCGGGAGATATTTATCGTTCATGACTCTGGTAACATCGCTTACAGATGGATGAAGAAAGAAATACAATAATTCACAATCATTAATCCGCTGCGTTGCAATAGCATTTACGTAGTACGTACAGTATAGTTAGTGGCTTGTATGTAAGTAGGGAAAGGCGGCTCATTTTCTCATTTTGTTTTGTTGAGGAATCATAAGCGGTGTGGAACGTGAAGCATTCTTAGGCGGCTTCTATTTACAGCAGGTGCCAGTGCCACATGAAAGCAGACGATGGGCGTTTCTTGCGATAAACGCAGCATGTCCCTTGTTGGAAGTTCAAGCTAGGAAGAAAAGGCTTTGCGAAGGTCAGGTTTTTTCACAATCCATAAAAACAGGGATTATACCAAACATAGATCAGCCGGAAGGAGAACTTCGCACATATGCTAGACTCAAGAATAAGGTCCATGAAATTCATGTTTTCTGTTGTTCGAGTCCAGCGACAACGATGATATCTCTACCAGATCGTTTGAAACGACTTCGAAGCATTTTTTAATTTACATTACTAACACTCCGAATCGGAGGTATGCAATTTTCTTCATCTGAAGAGTAAGGCATCCGAGTTTCAATGTCTGCGCTCGGATATCAGCACTTGCGGGTTGGGCCATCGCGCCCTGCGCGTGGCAGGTACGAATTCGGAAGCTTAGAAATGTGCATAGCATTGAGAATAGGCAACAAGTAGAGTGAATGTAAAGAATTATAATAAGGGCATATAGATAGAGAGAAAGATTGTCCCAGTGAGATATTATAACACGCATCTGCGGGAAACAAAGATTCAATTGTGATGAATAAAACAGAACAGAACTCACCATGTCGGTGTCAACCGTGGGGGCAAAACAAGTGATGTTGCGCATCCAGTCGTACAGCTCCAACTCTAGTGGGCTCATTAGATTAAACTGGATGATGCACTACTGAATGCTGCTTTCCTCTGTTGACAGGCTTTGATTGTTTCATGGGTTTACCAACTCTGATGACCTGTATCAGTCGATGACGATTTTGGTTTCTTGTATAGGTCAGCTATGGAGCTTTGGCTCAATGCATTCAGGTCAGCATTACAGTTAGCTGGCTCGGTAGGCATCCTATCATCCTGTCAAGTAAGATGAGTACAGAGTGTGGGGGGGGCACGCACCACTACTGGCCATACCAGTTTGAGATGAGAAAGGAACTCTGGTCCAGCATTCAGTATATTCATTGGGGTGATAACCATCTCACAGAGTCCTGGTCACAGTTGCATTGCTCATTATGTATTTCATGTCTAGGCAGCGGGAGCGCAAGTGTTCAGTGAGAAGAGTGCTTCAGTCTGTTCTTCTCATAGCTAGGTAGAGGGATTTTAAATGACTTTATTTGAGGAGTGAGTACTGTATTTGGACACTAAGTAGTTGCTCGTACTACTATTTGTAGTACTTAGTCTGCCAGGCAATCTTCCTGTTTCCATAGAGGTCCTATGGGGCGATTGCTTTGTAGGAGTCTTCGTCAACTGATGGAATGCAACTGGGGGGCTACACTGCAATTAGCGCCCAACATGCTGATGGTGGTTGCAGATCAAGTTGGCCCCCCCTCTCCAACTCCTTCCCACTGCTGTCCCCACCTCCCACTCCAGAAGCTGTAGCAGGCTGATACACTTTACTGATAATTTGTATGTACAGCCTCAGCATCTGTCAAGTGAGGTACACATTGCCTGAAATATATAACAACTGAGCCAGGTGTCATTGGATAGTATGCAAGTTGAATGTGAGTCGAGTTGACCACCACAAGACCTGTGTAGATAGATAGATAGAGGAAGAAACAAAGATTTACATTAAAATAAGAATAAAAGGAAACACCAAAACTATGCATGTCCAAAATCCAGCTAGCATATTCCCCTCTCCTCCCTCCCCCCTCGACACTTTCATTGTCTCCCAAAGAGTGACACAAAGCTCTGTAAAATCCTCTACTTTGTAATTCCTCTCCCCCAATTTCAGAAAATGCACAGACATATCCAAAATGGCTCGATATTCCTGTATCACATTCCAGGCTGAATGTATCCATGGCAGTGATTTGTTGTTTTGTTACAATTCAAATACTCCGCTCTGGTCTGACTGGACTGGAGCTTGGAATCATTGGACATTACTGGAATTTTCTTCTCTCAGGTTATTGTTTTACTTATCTCCTTTCATGACTTTTGTCTTTGCAATTCTATTATGATTATTGTTTTCTTTTCTATTAACTGGAAACAAATTGTACTACTTAATGTTCTTATACTACTCCAATGTTTCTCCAATTACTCCAATTAGCTAGTATATAAGTAGTATGAAGATTGTAGTAGTTCCTCAGTTAAAATATCAACTTGGATTATCTCTTTAACTCCAATCCAATAACTCTTGTCATTAGACAATCAACCAAGGGATGGTCAGGTCATGATCCCAGTATATCGGGTCCAAATTTTTTTTTAAGACCAACAATGCACGTGACTACCAAATTTGGAAGGTCATTCCCTCAAGGGTTCAAGTAATGAGTCATGCAAATACTTTGATCTCAATGACGACAGTTATTATCTGCCCTCTTCCTTTCTACTTCGATCATCAATACAAGATACCTATTGCTCTATCTAAGACCAATGAAACTCTATTGTTTTCTCTTTGACCGCATTGAGTTACAAGCATTGCAGATCCAGTTATTTTGGTGGCGAGAAAATTTATAGGTATGTCAATGCATAAAGAGTTCATTGGGAGGTTGCTCACCAATCCTGTTTCACATCCACTTCCATAGGATCCAACACTGCGGCAAGCAATAATGAATGGGTCACTGACATCTGTGATTGCAACCCCGCAAACACACTCAGATGTTTGGTTGATCCTTTTTGCTGTTACAGTTTGTTTGCATTTGCCCCTTCCCTCAGTTTCATGTGCATCCACTGTCTGTGATTCTGGTGGGTCTTTGGGTTCTGTTTGAGGCTTGATAAATCCGGCATCTTTTGTCATTGTTTCTGGGATACAAGTGCGTATTAGTATCTCTTTCTATTTCCAGAGTTAGCGACTCACTTCCAGCAGTGTCTAGGATTTCATGGAGGTTGGGCAGTTCATTGTTGTCACTATCCAGGCTTACTGGAGAATAATTATTGTCAGCCTCAACAGCACCAATATCTGCAAATTGGATATTGAAATTGGGTGCAGGGCCTTTTTTCCATCTGCGCCATGTCCTTGGAGGTGCTGGGTCATTGTCCTTTGTCTCTGGCTCTGATTCAGGGTTGATGACTCTAACTGCTCTCTTTTTCCCCTGCCAAATATGCTGTCTCTCTTTCAACCACTCCTCCTCTTCATTGTGCTCATAGTCCTCAGTTTCAGGTTGTACCACTGGATCATCCTCAGGCTCCAATTCCAGATTGTTTCTGTATATTCATGTGAGTATTAAGCATTTTCAACTGAGCAAAATTGAACATACATTAGAGCTAGTCTGGAACTGTGAGCTTCAGATATGGTAATGCGTGATTTCTTGGTCTGCCGGGTATGTGTTTCCTTGTTTTGCTGATTCCAAATGTTCTTCAGAAGATCTTGTTCCTTGTCATTAATGGAATATTTTTCATAGACCTCCGTGGCTGCAATGTGGGCGTGTTTCTTTTTGAAGTGAGCAATGAAGTTGTAGGACCAAACTGTCGGAGCTTTTTTGTTACACTCAGGGCATCACTTGGGAACATTTGTACATGGGTTATTCAGTGAGAAAGCTGCTGCGACATTATACTTGAATTTAATCATGTTTGCACACCTAGACTTTTTCCACTCAACCTGTCCCACTCAATTTACATGCCATTCACATGTTCCAAATGGCTACAGGCACATCCCACAAGGTTCAGAATCCTCCTTGACTTTTGGATCAAAGAGGATATGGGCGGCAGTATGTTCAATAATGCGAGGGCCTACTTGCTCAACCCAATGGACTCCCAGGAGGAAAACCCAACATTTGATATTCAGGACCCTTATGGAGTCAGGAATCTTGAAGCAGAGGATGAAGATGGCGAGAGTGATAATGATGAGCCGAGGATGGTTCGGACTAATCTTGAATGGCTCAAGATTGAGTCAACTGTTGATCTTAGCTGTGGTTGGCTTCTGGAATGTTATGATCCTTCCAGCAAACAGGGAGCTGCAAAAGGGAAGTCTTCTGGATCCAGTGTATCAAAGCCACCAGCTCAAAAGTGGACGGAGAAGGACTCACAGTGGTCAACTAATGAAGTTTGGTGAATGGTACCTATAATACCTATAATACGAGTTATAATACATGTATAATACAGTATTATACCCCAAAATTTTCACTTGCGGCACTTATGTAATGGCGGTATAGTATGCAAAATACATCGGTATTATACCCTGCAAAAGCCTTGGTCTTTGATACCCAGCAGTACTGTACAGTTCATATGTAAGCAATGTGAGCGGAAATAAAAGAAAAAGAGAAAGTATTTAAATAAGGCAATGTCAAAGGTAGTTGTACAGAGCAACACACACAACTCCGTGCTTAACAGGTGCTGGAATTGAAGGATTCAAGGAATCAAATAGTTGATGGCTCGCATCTTTTGCGTGAAGGTCCGGTGACAGTGCAAAGTCTGGGATTGTCACCAGCATTATTTCAGGGTGCAGCGGATCTCCTTGGAGTGGTGAAACCACTGAGAAAATGGCGGGAAAGTTTTTTTGTGAATCTTGCCAAATGCCCTCCAAGTGGAGTAATATAATCCATTTAGTCGTCGAAATCAGGACAGGGTACATTATGATTACGCAAAAGTTGGTGTACAGTGAGCGCACGAGTCCGCCACATCTCCATTTCAGCGGAGAGATGCTCGACGGTGGCTTCCAGCTGTTGAGCATACAACAGCTTGCGCTTCCTGCTCATCCTAGCAGCAAGCGTGTTTTGACGTCTCTTGTAGTCAATTTTTTCCTGATCGGTGGTGTTTTCCGGTAGAGATTCCTCCGTTAATTCATTATCTTGAACCTGATTAGGGGATTGGGAACTGGAGTGGCTAGTGCTCAGAGGCTTTGAGCTGGTTGATGACTGATAACGGGAGAAGATGCCCAGGGCCGCCGGAGCAGCTGGTGCCGTGTCAGATATGAAGTCAGGACCAGGTATATTATAACTCTGCAAAAGTTGACGCAAAGTGAGCGCACGAGGCCGCCACGTCTCCAGTTCGGCGGAGAGACGCTCGACGGTGGCTTCCAGCTGTTGAATATACAACAACTTGCGCTTCCTGCTCCTCCTAGCTATAGATTCCTCCGTCGATTCATCATCTTCATCTTCCAATATGTGAAGGACCTGATTAGGGGATCGACGCTGCTGTTTCGAATAGTACAGAGGAGCTGCATGAGATAAGGTAGAAGGCATAGTCCTTAAGGGGCCTGGGCCATGGGAGGTGGACGCTGTATTGCTCAGAGAGTATTCAGATGAACAGTGTAAAGGAGCTGCATGAGATAAGATAGAAGGCATAGCCATTAAGGGACCTGGGTCATGGGAGGTGGACCTTGTACTGCTCAACAGGTATTCAGATGAACAGTGTCGAGGAGCTGCATGAGATAAGATAAAAGGTGTAGTTCTTTGGGGTCCTGGGCCGTACGAGGTTAGCCCTGCGCTGCCCGGCGGGTATTCCTGAAAGCGTAATCTAGCTTGATCTATTGCACCGACACTATAATGCACAGGATCGAGCTTCTCGTCCACGACAGCATTATCAATGATTTCTTCTGGTTCAAGGAGACTCGTTGCCGGCATTATTTCGTCCGGCAATGAATGGCTCTGGGAATCAACACCGGTACTGAGAGCGGCATGCCCTGTCGAAGCCGATCGTTGTTCGAAGAATGCGCAGCCTGTAGCACAATGAATATCAGCTTTGGAAAGAGCATCCTAAGTTTTGCGCACCTATACTATCAACGCGCAACTCTAGCGTCTCTTCAATTCTCCTGATCAACTCAAGGTCATTGGGAAATTCTATGTCCGACTGAGATTCAATTTTAGTATGCGTAACATTGGCTCAGGAGAGGAAATTTCAGCCCACATCTCGCAGGATGGAACACCAGTCATCGTCGTGGGTTACAGCTATTTCAGCAGTCCGACACTATGATCATGTCAGGAGCAGGAGCCTTGCCTAAAGCGTTAATTGCCATACCTTTTCAAGGATGTACTCATTGAAAACATCAGAAGGATGATATATCTGCAGATGAAAACCCTAATCACAAAATTGTTTATCGAGAAGAAGAATAGGACTTTCTTACCTGGGAATTCAACTCATCGGACTCCGAAGAAATCGAACTATTGGGGCTGCTAATGTCACTAACGGTGAGCGGTGATACTGCCTCGACACTTTCCGTATCGCCATCACGGGGTCCACTTGAATCAGATTGGGAGCTGGCACTCGAACTTGTTCCAGGCTGGGGTGAATATCGCACAACTCCTTGATACATAACACTCTTTGGTGCCAAACCCTTGATATGCGCCACCTTGACAGTCCCCAAAAGCCTTGCTTTGGCACCCTGTCGTACACTTATTTTAAAGCCCCGAATGAAAACAGCTTGATTGTTGGCCTGGTACCCCCAAATAAGTTCTACTTGAAAGATAACTGTGCATCGCAGAGGAGCGCGTCATACATAGGGTTCCGTCGCCAATCCCACTAGCAGTGAATTTGAGTGAAATATGCTGTTCCTGCTCTGGCTGGGCAAAAGTAGCCGCTTCCCAGGCGCAGGTTTTATCGTATCCAGTAATGAGATACAATGAACCATTTTGAGCTTCCAGCCCAAGCGACCCATTGGCAAATTGATACCAGCTTTCTGCATTGTCCCCAGCGAGCTTGCGCAGTCCAGAGAGATCCAGGTAGTCTACCCGAGATGCACCCTTGGGCAGCATGAGCATGGCTCCGCTTGATCGAGTAAATCTTAGTTCAATGCCTGCTCCAATAGCGAGCGGAGTACCTCTAAGAGAAAGCGCTGGCGTGTTAACATGGGAATATATCTTTCAAAGAATAACGAACGCACGGGATTGATGCTGAAGCATCAGCACCCAGTATAAAGGATTTAGTCCCGGAACTGTATATAGGAATACCGGGTGCGTGTCGTTGAGACCTTTTCTCAAGTAGCCTTGGATTCCATCCAAGTTCTGAGAACCCTTCCGGGACACCACGCCATTGATTGATGATATGATTCTCCGGCAGGAAAACATTGAACAAAAAATTGAATGCTCCATCTGCAGTCACCAGCCCAACGTCCCCGATACGCACTCCGGTGGATAGATATTCTTCCGGTAAAGCTTCGTTAGGCTCCGGAACCCATAGGGGATAGCCGTGTCCACAGGGTAACAATAAACGCGCATAGGTTTCGCTAGAGTTTGAGCACATAGATTTTACACAGAAGAGAGGGGCAGAAGTTGTTAAACTTCTTACTTCTGAGTTTGGATGCGAACTACGAGGGGAGACACGACTCAAAATGAAGTTGAAAAGGCCCCTAAAAAGTGGGTGCATTCTCTATGTCCGGTGTAATGCTATCCACGCGTGAGCTGGATGAATGAATAGCACTATATATTGGACTGAATGATCAAATTGAGTAGGCTGTTAAGTTAATATTCGGAAAGAGGCCTCTATATTCTTAAAACAACAGATTAGCTGTGCATTCTTATTCTGCATTTGGATGAATACTGTGGTGGCTTATTTGAAAGGAACAGGTTTGACAGGATAGCATAGAACAGGTGTAGAGGGACAGCCCAAGCAGTGCCTTATACATCTAAAAAAAAATACTTTTTTTCCCAGAGTGCCCAGGCTAACCTAAGAATGCTCCCCCAATCTTAGGCAACCTCAGGCAACTTGGAAGACTTGAGGTTCCCTGGAAGCAGCCCAACCTCGATGTTCCTGGGGATCCCAGGTTGCCTAAGATTGGGGTGGGGTGGGGGGGCTTGTTGGGATAATTGTTGGAACAGTGACTCGAGTAGACAGAAAACACATATAAGTTTCCATTTGACCTGTAGTGGGAGGCAAATGAATGAGCAGTAAAACTATAACCTGGAGCTATATAGTGAAACTAGTATTTGAAATAGAGCTGTGCGGTGAGCAACCGGCACTTAGCGAATAATAACTCCGACAGGGTGTCTGGAGGCCAATGGAGGCTAGCCTGGGCACTCTGGGAAAAAAGTATTTTTTCAGATGTATTACATAACGGCAACCCGAATTCTGTTTCAGAAAATCCAAAAAATGGCCTGGAAGGAGAACCTTGCACATATTCACAATGAATTCAAAAAATCCATGAAATCTATGCTATCTGTTGTCCGAGTCCAGTAACAATGATAATATCTCTACCAGATCATCTGAAGCTCTAGGTGAACGAGTTGGAAGTGTTTCTAAATTTAAGTTACTAACACTCCAAGTTGGAGGTATGCGGTTTTCTTCATCTGAAGATTGAGGTGTTCGAGTTTCAATATCTGCGCTCGGATACCAACAAGCGTACCAGGTTTCCAATACAGGTATCAAAAGTACAAGTGGAATGACCTGTCATTAAAATTCACAAGGTCGGCATCAGTAAGTTTATACAAGAGAAACATTTTTACTAGGATTCACCTGGCCAAACCCGAATTCATCTTCCACATTTTCAAGATGGTTGATCCCTATCGAAACCTCAGTTCCCACTAGCAGCACCATAAACTCCACCATCCACCCCATCAGTCTTCGACCTCTCCATCTAGTATATCCAAAGCGAGAAGAAAGCCTTATGACTGGTCCCAGGAAATTGAGGAAAGTCGCCATAAAGAAGATCGCCAAAGGCATGTAGAACATTTTGACAATGTTCAAATGTGCCCCGATGAACCACCACAACACTTGGTTTTCGCGGCTATCATCAAATTCAGGATTAGCTGTACACCCGTTACTTAAGCTAATCGTTTCCCAAATCAAGAGTAGCGGGAAAACAACTCGACCACCTTGAACCATCCCTAGAGCTGTGCCAGGAAAGCGTGTCACGATCCAAAGCGTCTTCTTGGCCCCCGATATAGGTCGGTTCAGTGGTTTGATTGCAACGACGTGTCCATTGGGGGAAACTGTCCGATCGTTTCTTCTGCGAGCAGCGTGAAACTCGCTCCCAGCTGCAGCAAATCCACTCATGAACGACATATATGCCATGTTGAAGGCTGCGAATTCGTGGAACATGCTTATCTGACCTTGAACACGTTGGATGACAACTGCAGCAATGATTGCGAGGGTATAATAGAATTGTACGCGCCAGGCTCCAGCCAGCGAGTCAGGTATTGCACTGTGCTCTGCGACGATTGCAGAAACACATACTACGACGCGTGCGATCTTTATTTGATGTGGAAAGATTATAAAATTGAAGATACTCACCGATCGAGAACGACTGGAAATACAATGCTAATCGCACTCCAATACCAGTCACGTCTGGATTTCCAGACACTATACATGGAGGTGTCTTCATTGAGGTATTAATGCTGTTTGGGTGTTATACAGCTTTTCACTGAAATCAATAAGTGCACAATACTTACCACTTCTGAGTTTCACCGCATGGATTCACTCGCAGTTGGGAAGGCCTGGGGCGGGGCTAGTCGGAACTTGTCCGTGCTCGCCTTGATAGCTTTTAGTCCTTTTTTGTAAGCGGAGATAGAACGGACACTACCAGACCCTTCTATCTATCGGACGATTTGTAACAAGCAAACATAAAAGCCGTTGGAAGTAGAAATTGAATACCTATTCATCAAGAACCGTAATTCTGTACAAACTTGGAATCCAACTGTCCAAGTAGCAGGGGTGACTACTGAATTACTATTAAGCTACGGTATATATATGAAGTAATTTTACTTAACCTTTAAATGATCTCGAAAGACAGCAAAATGTCCCACAGATGCTTCAAGCTATTTATACAACTCGTGTTGCCTGCAACAGAAGGAGAGAAAACAATTTTGTCAGTTTTTAGATCGATGTCATCCGGCAGAGAAGGTTGAACTAATCCAGCAAAGCAAGTAAAACTGGGTATGATCATCGGAGGTCTCCGAGGACACAAGGTGTTAAATTATGGGCTGAAATAAGATACAAGAATCGAATGACATTGGTTGCGTGGACCGGATGTACACGATGACTTGAGCAAGAAGAGGGAGCAGAAAAAAACAAAACAAGCCAGTCATGCCAAAAGAGTGAACAGGAAAGATCGAAGATGAATGACTTACCTTTCCCGTCTCAATCCAGTGTACCCATCCGGTCACCTTGGTTCCCTTGACTAATAGTGGGTTGGTCTTCAGGAATTGAACATCGGACCGTACGGAATGGAATAATCGCGCGATGAGAGGGTCTGATAGATTCGTTCCATCTGGAACATCCATTTCCACTTGGTGCTCCGTCATCAGCGTTTTTGCTGGTTCTATTTTTGTCGTTGGTATCCCCTCGGAGGATGCAGAAGACACCTCTGGCCAGTCCATAAAATCTATGTTATCCATCATTCGCCCCAGATTCTCGTTTAGCGGATCCGAATCGGTTACGAGTTGGCGGAGGTAAGACGTGTTAAAAGTGGCCATTCCACAACCGGTATGATGATAGACAGCAATTTCGCGAGTACCGAGAAGTCGTTGGGATATAATGAGAGAGCGCAAGGCATCACGACTGAAAGATACCGAGTTACGAATAAAGAGATAAGAGATAAAAACAATTACGCACGCCATGCCACCAGCATTCCGAATGATATGTGCGTCTCCAAGATTAAGTCCCAACTGTTGGAATGGACTACGTCAAGTCAAATGTTAGTTTTAGCTCAAGATAAGAAATGACGCTTATCTCTTACTTTATGCGGGCATCCATACAAGTCACTTGGACGCGAAAAAAAAACGGACAAGCGATCAATATCAAAAGTGAACTGCGAAACAGGGCGCCTTACAGATTGCAAGTCTTTTTGCTGGAGGAAGGGCAATTGGAGAGCTGTCAGAGTTCTTCATGGACGAATCTGATTTTGTGTTGGGACTGGAAGACGCAGGGGCGCTACTTGAGCAATGCCTGGTCGCAAGCATGTTGAACATATTACTGTTACAAGCGTACAGCGAATAGGCTAGGTGTCGAAGAGGCATTGTTACGGCAGTCAGCTAGTAGAAATTTGGGCTAAGGAGAAAGAAAACGCGAAAATTTTAAGGAGGCGAAGTAGTGACTCGGATCCAAAAACGAGCTGCGATTGAGCGCCCGATGGCGCTTATTTTGATAATACCGGATATCAAGCGCTGAAGCGCGTACGAGACGCGTGTCTGCTTCCTCCATGACCATTTATGCCGCTTGTCTCTGTGCTCTCCATAGCTTCATTTGACATTGACCGCAGCATCTTTGTGTGCGATATGTCGATATGAGCGTCGAGAGAGTGCTCTTCGAACTAGACACGGGAGCCTAGATGCGGCTGCAAGCACAGGCTACTCTCATCCCATATTTTGGCTTACATAGAAAGTCGGCAACTACAGAACTTATGTATCTTTGTCCTTGGTCAATCTCAGACTACCCATCGAAAAACTGCCGCTTGAGCTTTTTCGAGGCCTAACATAATTCGAGGACGAGAGGACGAGTCGGAGGCTGATAGCGTTTTCCCATTCTCCTTCGCCCCTTTCCGTGGTGTTCGCTAAGAGGCGGGACTCGGCACTGCGCAGCATTTCAGTGAGTCTATGTACAGGCATACTCAATACATTTTCGCTCAGCTCGGTCCACTAGGGCGTACTCTAGTAAAAACTTCATCTGCTCGACCCTGCCAGTGCTTGGCCGCATCTGCTGAAATTTTCATTTCCACATACATAAGCAATTGACTCGCAAATGTTTGAGCCTTTGCCATTTGGATGTAATTCATATTGGGTGTTTCATGGAGCATTCATATAAATGTACTGAGCGTTTTCTTTTCGTCATCTTCACCCTCTATAACCCTACCTTTCGCGGCCACTTCGCCAGATTCACCGGAGCTCGATTCTTACCTCACTCATGACTCGCTTCACACCCATCGTCGCTTTAGCCTTTCTTTTATTTGCCTCTGCGACCATTTCTAGCCCCGTGCCCGCGCCAAACGCGTAAGTTCAACTTCCTTGTAGTACGTGTTTGTGATTCACGCTCAATGTTGCGACATTTTTTTTTCCTAGTGAAAATACCGAAGAAAGGGGTTGGTGCTCCAGATGCTACAATCATTTCCCCGGTGCTGTTCCCGGTGATCAATAATTCTCTCCGCCCCCTCACTCAGAGGTATATTATGGAATTTTTGCCAGCCCACAATCTTGCTCGAACTGTTGGATAACAGATGAAGCTTTTGCCACAACTCGCCGTTCATAGCTTCAGTGTTTCATTCGGCGGATGATAATACGATGCAAGGTAGAGTTTGAAGCCTGGCTAGCGACCTTTGAAATTCACGAAGAACAGGTCGTTCGTGAATAAGACCGGTGTGGATAACTCTCACGGATTTCAAATTCCGACAAGCTGCCGGTCCAGGCATCGCTATTACTTGGACGCTGAGCTGATAAGATGAGCACGAAACGTGTCATTAGATTGAAATTCCTTGCTATTTCTTCTGTGTTAATGAGCTCTAAAGGGTATTCTTCTAACGCTGGATATTCCTTCCAGTGCGTAGTCTTTGGATACCGTGAGAGAAGCAAGGGCGACGACTGCGGCCTTGATTTCCGAAGTCGATAATCCTGAGAACACTCGGTGGAAGGGCAGTAGAAAACACTCAAGAAGTTGTAGGGGCTGCTCGTTTCTTCTTTCTCAATGTACTAGTCACGATTCATAGTTCCGACAACTTATCTAGACAGGGCTTATACTTGCACACTAGGTCGACCAGAATACACGAACGTGAAAGTACGGGAAGAGGAAAAGCTATCCGTCACGGTAAATATCCGATCCGCTCCTACTTCCAACCCTAGCCGCCTTGCCGCACCGCCTGCTATCGGATATATCCGTGTCCGTTACACAAGTCAAAGACGCCAAGGCCACTAATGTGAAGCGGGTCCAGTCGGCTAGAGCTTGGAGTTTGAACTTCTAAGGCGGATACAGTGTCCTGAAAAACTTTCTAAGATCCTTCGGGGCCATATTCTTTTTACTCAAATTCGAGAGAGGCGAATCTTGATACATTTTTTGTGGTGTACTTTGTTGCGCCTCAACTGTACCAGATTCTACCTTACATTCGTTTCATTATTGGTCTAAACATCATGTACACTCTCTCAATCATTATCTGCAACCTACTGCGGCTTTCTAGTGTATTTTTCGCTCAAGATGGCTTCGATAAGATACATTCACCTTCATGAAACTTTTCTCGCTTAACACTTCATACGTATCGACGTCCTCTTGATAATGTACTTCTCGGGCAATAATGAGAGCGCAGAATCCAGAATTTGGAATCCGAAGACGACCCTCCTCCCCACACCGATCAGGGAGACTACACCCGGCATATAGCACCCTTTTTATGTACATTATTTCAACAATCGATCAGCTTCATTTCGTCTGACATTTCGGGGTCTCTTGAACCCTGCCGATGTTATCTGTCGCTGCGAGGGCAGACTGTTCTCATTCCAAAGTACAGCAATACTTCATATAAACTTGGCGAAGCTTCGAAAAAAATTCGTATTCATATATGCCTTTCTTCTTCGTCAGCCTCAGGTTAGCCTCCAAAATAACGACCGGTTCACATTCCCGCCTTTGGTGAGTCGCAGCCTACCGCAAACCTCGCGGTGTTTTTGGGAAGCTAAGGGTCACTGACAGCAGCATCGCAACTCTAATTATTTGGTATCTTTAGTTTTAGAGGTCTAATGACAGTGCGCCCATCCTTTCGGAAAGCCCAACCGTCTCGTCTTGCTCAACGTCACGGTCCAAGCAGATGTACCAAAATTCTACAGTTGACTTAAAAGACCAGTTCCCCCCTTGAGGAGCACAGAGATCAGGGGAGGCACCGCCGGCGAGGTACTTCAGAATAAGTGCTTAAACGCATCTGACAGAATATTGATTCAATTTCTAGTACCAATTGACTCGCTAACATTCGAGGGCAATTTATATTCAGTCCTTGATAGGAGGTCGCCTCGTGGAGCATATAAAAGGCACTGTTTTCCAGTCCTCATCACCACTTTCCTTACCACACGCAAATACCTCCCCAGAGCTCGATTCGGATTTTCACTCATGGCTCGTTTGACACAACTCGTTGCTGTAGCCTTTCTTTTGTTTGCCTGTACGACCATCGCGGCCCCCCTGCCCCCGCTGAGTGGGTATGTATAACTTCTGTAGTATGCGTCTGCGATCTACGCACATGTTATAACTTTCTCTTTTCGGTAGTGAAATTGTTGAAGAAAGGAGCTATTGCTTGAGATGCTTGAACCATATTTCCGGGGAGGCTCCCGGTACTGCTAGTGCATGATTTTCCCCCTTGCTCATTCAGATGTAAGTCTATCGATATCTCCTCCCGTCCCATAATCTTGCTCGTACTGATATATATATATATATATGAACAGGAGATGGAGATTTTGCCATAGCCTACTATTCGCATCTGCGACCTTCCCCTCGGCTGGTCAGTTTACGATATAAGGCTCTTTAATATCGAAGGATATCTACTTAAGTATACACTCGTTTTGCTGTCTATCTTTTCCGTTTTAAATACACTCTCAATCATCAGTGATATTGCCTGTAACCTCTTGCGGCTCACTGATGTATTTTTCATGCAACGATGACCTCAATAAGAAATCAATGGAGCTGGTGACTTTCGTTCCATTGCAAAACGAAAACTTACACCCTTCCCACTCTTGAGGCTACGCGATAGTGTACTTCCCAGGCTGCCTTTTCCTGCTTCGGTTACACCGGCAGTGATTGAAGTGTAGAATCCAGAACTTCAAGCTAGAAATATGACCCTCCCCTCACCGAATAGGAAGACTCTAACGCCTCTTTATTTACATGCTCACCTTCAAACAAACGTTGACTTAACCGACTTCATTTCGTTTCGCCTGATAACTTTGGGGTCTCTCAACCTCGCCGATGCCATGCGATCTGTCGCTGTTTTCCCCATACGGACTCTCGCGACTTTTCGGACAAAACTTCATGAGGTCGATGACAGAAGGCGTAGCGCTGACTGTCCCCTCCGGTTATGGTGCATACGGAGGCATGGTTGAAGACGCGATTGTGAACACTCGTTAAGTGAACTTGGTTCACTATATAGCTGCTCCCTCAATCAGTGGTAAGATGCTCTTCCGCGTTAAGGTAAATCAACACAGCTATCAGAAATATCTGTATTTGGATACAGGAAACATGGGCGCTCATTCAATTCTATTCGTCTCTTTTAAAACTGAGGTGGCGGAGAATATGTCAAGATCTTTAGCTCTGAGCGTCCCTAGACTCCACATCGCCAGTTTTACATTGATTAGCGGGTGTTGCTCTGTGATGTGCATCATGTAGACTTCTCATGCATAAAACTCATTGAAAAAAGAAATCCGAGTTTTTTTCAGCCTTTTTACCTTCCCTTCTCCTAACCGCACCTCTGCTCTTAAAAATCTCATTTGTGCTTTATATCATGGCCCGCTTGACACACCTCATCGCTTTCATCTGTGTTTTGTTCGCGTCCACCGCTATCGCGAGCCCCGCTCCTGCACCCAACGCGTACGTATTTTCATGCGTGTATAAGTAAGACTGACGTTGTAATTTTGTTTCTTTCCCCTTTAGCGAAAGAGTCGAAGAAAGTCAGCCACGGTGGTGTTTCAGGTGCTACAACGGTATTCCTGGCGATGACTAGTTTGATGCGGCTCTTCTTCAAGGTAAGTTTATCAATAATGTCACTGAGAAACTGCTTGTCCTGACGGATTTACGATGAAGCCAATAGCGTCTCGCCGCACGCAGTTACAATCTTCATCGCCTACCTTGTCACATTCTTTTAAAGTATTAAATTGCATTCTTGTTGTTTTTTCCGAGCCCGATATGGGTCGGGATGCTTTCGTTGCTCTCTGCTCATGTCTGCTTCATCGTTGAGCCACCTACCGTGTTTTCAATTTCCCAGCCCCCCTTTCCCTCCTTCGATTCAATGACGAGAATCCAGAATCTAGAACTTATTCCGATAACGACACCGATTGGGGAGACTGAAACTCGCATATAAGCACCCTTTTTTATGCACATCCTTATTTTCAAACACGCTTCAGCCTCATTTCAACTTACGATTTCTGGGTTTCTCAACCTCTGGGTGTGGCTGCAAGAACAGACCGTTCTCATCCCGAAGTACAGCGGAAAGCTTTATGTACACACTCGAGAAAGAGATCGTACGTGTAGACTTATTTTTCTTCTTCAGCCTCAGGTTAGGCTCCGAAGAAACGACCTGTTCATATCTAAACATTCTCCTTCAATTCGCATAATTTTGGAGGAAGGAAAGGCTGGAAGCTTTTACCAAGCACTTTGCAGGCCTACTGTGGCTCTCGCCTTTCGCGGGCCCAACACCCCGCGGTGTTTATTGAAGGACCTTTTAAGCCCCGAGGTCGAATAACGATCAGCGCCCATCTGCTCGGAAATTCCGACTGCCTCTCCGTCTTGTTCAACGTTCAAGCAGATGTACTGAGATTCTACACGCTGACCTAGAAGACCGGCCCTTCCCTTGAAGAGCATAGAAAACGGGGCAAGCACTGGTGGCGTAAGTACTGATATGTACGATGCAGTGCAACACAGTAAGAACTTCTTGATTCACTCGAGCTTGCCAGTTCTTGACTATATCTGCCAGAAATCTTATTCATTTCCACTGTCCAGTGCCAATTGATTCGCTTAAGTTTGAAGCTTTGAGTGCAGTTATATGTACTCACTCCTTGACTGTCGGTCGTCTCGAGGAGCATATAAAATCACTGAACGCTTTCCAGCCCTGACCTAACCTTCACTTTCCTTACCACACGCTACATTCACCTTCTACCTCCCCAGAGCTCGATTTCGATTTGCATTTTCACTCATGGCTCGCTTGACACAACTCGCCGCCTTAGCCTTTCTTTTGTTTGCCTCTACGACCATTGCGAGCCCCTTACCCCCGCCGAATGCGTACGTATAGTTTCGGTAGTTGGCGTAGGCCGTAATTATGACCCTTTTCATTAGTGAAATTGTCGCAAAGAGGGACTGGAACTGGTGCTATAGATGCTGGTATCACATTGCTGGAGAGGCTCCCGCCGATGAATAATTCTCTCCTCTCCTCTCCCTCGTTTAGAGGTAAGTCTATTGCTCGTCCTACTGTATGATCTACAAGAGCTCGTAATGATGGATTCATGAACAGAAGATAGAGAGCTCTTGCGATAGCTTGCAATTCGTAGCTGTAGTCTTCTCCTCCGCTGGTCATATTACGATATGACGCACTTTCTTGTGCTTGGCTGCCCTCGATATTATTTATTGGATGAGGTTACTATCTATGGAAGTACATATACACCCTACATAAGTACACATTCGATGTGTTGTCTGTCTTTTTCGTTATTAATATACTGTACTCTCGACCATCAATAATGTTGCCTATAACCTCTTGTGGCTCCTGCTGTACTTTTCATGCAGCGATGGCCTGGATAAGATACTCGTGATTGCGCCGGTAAATTGGGCCCTTCATTTTGCAAGATGAAAACTCAGGCCCCTCTCACCCTTGGGGACGCCCGTGACTTGTACTTCCAAGGTTACCTTTCTTCTCGCATATAATCACACTTTTTTTTTAGCACTTTCGAACAAACAAACGTTAACTTGGCCAAGACAATTTTGGGGTCCATCGACCTCCGCCTATGCCATGTTGCTTTCCCCTTGCGGATTTTCGTGATTTATCGGACAAAGTCTTGCCGTGCAATGGGGTGCATGTTACTGTACATCGATGAAGAAAGCCGCAGCGCTCAGGTAACAGTATACTATATAGAACTGACGTAGTGGGTTTCTCTCTCTTTTCTAGTGAAAAAGCCGAAGAACGCCAACCTGAGTGGTGTTTTCAGCGTGCTTTCCTCCCAGACCATTAGTAAGACTCTTCTTCGAAGATCAGCTTATCAATGCTCGTCCTCACGGACTTGTGATGAAGCTGCATAGCGCCTCGCCGCTCGTTGTTACAGTTACCGTGTCGCGTTCTTTCAGAGTATTCAATTGTTATTTATTCCGGACCCGATATAGGTCGGGATACTTGCTCTCTGTTCATGTCTGCTCCATCGTTGAGCCGCCTACCGTGTTCAACGCACTCTCGAGCGTACCATCTGCGCGCCGCCGCCCTCACCGCTGAAATGAATTTGATGGGTTCCTGTGTCGAGGTGCTGATAAAGCACGCCCGCAGGAACAAAAACCTAAATGGAGAATAGAGGTTGGTAATCACTGATGAAGGTCCCATGAACAACGAAAAGAAGCAATGCTTCAAGCAGAGGGCTAGCAACGATATCATCATACTTGGAATACATCATAATCCATACAAGCGTCTTCCACATTGTAAGAGTCGAGGTCAGCGATAAAGGAATGATGAAAGACAGGTCACAACGTTCCTGCATTCAAAGCTTACATGTTGCTGACCTATCTGATTTCATCTTTCTGTACGTGTCACTCCTTCCGTGATTTCGGAGTGTTGCGACTTTGCGGAAAATGCCCGTTCTGTGAGGTGGTACATGTTGTAAACTTACACGTGTATGAAATATACGTCGCAGGTACCCAATCTCCTTGCCAAGGAGGTGTGGATTTTGCCCTGTTAAAGGTGATGAACCGGTACTTTCATGGATGAAATCGAAACTATGAACGCCAAACGCAGGATCAATGCACAGGGCTGAGCAGAGGAACTAGGTTTTCCGTTAGTTTCCGAGCTGCTCTAGGCTCTTCCGGGGCTTCCGACTCTAATCACGTGAGCGTAGCTCATTCCAAAATTCGGCAAAAGCGGACTTAAACTATTCCAGCTTGTGCCATTTCGGCCACTGTATCTCAACTCTACGCAATTACACTCTTCCGGTTCGTATAAATTGTCAAGGTTTGCATCTCAGTTTCGGAAAATTTCCTGCATGTCTGACTACCTCGATGAGCAGTCTTGGGTTTCCGACGACGAAACCCTCAGTTCAACCTCCATATCTTCACCGCGATACACTCGTGTACCAAGCCACAACGAAATCACTCTCGATGCTGAACGATTATCAGCTTCTTCACCGTCATGGACATACCGAACAAAACATATGTCCATTAATCTAGGCAGACGGCTATGGGGAACAGGTTACCCAGCTTATGGTCTAAACGACAAGATACAGGGGTCAATAAAGGTATCAGGAATCCATCCTGAGCACGTCGAGAGCATAACTGTTACGGTGAGCGGCATTCGGATCCTAATCCAAAGGTTTGTCTTAATGGTTTCCATGCAGCTGGAAGGCAATCTGGTGACTGCGGTCGTCGGTGACGGTGGCGTCTCAAGAAGCAGTTCTCTCTTCTTGAACCACACAATTTCTCTCCCACTCTCCCGTCCTGTTCTCCCAGTCATTGAGGGTTCTACATGCTCATTCAGCATACCAATACCCTCGGAAATCACCCTTCAACACGTAACTGCTTTCGCGCCCCCATCTTTCTATCGCTTTCACCTCGGAGTGACAGGGGAGATCGCCTATTCATTGAAAATTTCGATGGTAAGGCAAGCAAGTCGAATACCGTTTAAATTGGAACCCAATGAAACGTGAGCCCTTGAATTTGGTCTTTGTGTTTTCTTGTCAGTGGCTGACTGTATGTCACTTCTCACTCTCACCAGTAAAATCATACCTATTCTATATTTTCCGAAAACACGTCCAAGTAATCCCCCCTTGGCATTCATACCCAAGCCTGCCCTAGATCGCGAGTTGCAATTTGGATCACCAGATGTATACCTTTCAGAGCACGTAAGCACGTTCCCGCTGATCCCTCAGTGGTCACCCTCCTCGTCGCGTGCAAAACGTCCTTCAGTCGGTCTGGAACCGTTCAGGAATTCTGTGTTTGTACGTCTCTCTTCTCCATCTTTTCACATGGTTTACTGACATTCAATTAATCATTTCTTCTTCTTTTCTCTTGATAACCCAATTCATTGATTCATTGTGGTCTTCTTCGTCCTTTTTCATTTCTCCTTCTGCAGTTTTCACTTCCAGCGCCACAATCATTTGCTTCTGGAGAACGCATACCCTTCTTCCTCAGTCTCGTGTTTCCCAACAGTCCCGTACAAGCCGCAATGTACACGAAGAATATCAGGATTTCCCTAATTAAGCAACTCACAGTTCGACCTGTCAAATCGAGTCTACGGAAGCTGTTTTCAAGTGCCCGCTCAAAATCCTCTCATAGCAGTACGAAATCTTCCTCTACATCCTCCGCGGCCAGAGCCAGGGCATCCCCTCCATCATCCCCATCATTATCACCCTCGTGGAACTCGCCGTACACATCGGCGTCACGGTCAGCAGAGTCGAGGAACACGAGTAGGATTGGTTCGCCTGCAGATGATTCTTTTGGCGATAACGATCTCGTCGGCGGGGATGAGACCTCGTATTCAAGCCCAAGCCCGAGCTCATCTGTACCTTCCAGTCCAGACCTCTCTTCCTCCTCGCCTGTGAACCTGGACCTGGACCTTGACATGTACGCTTCACCCGCGACCACCCGCTGGAAACTAACCACCGGCGTCCTCGAAACGCGCTCCGAGTATTCTGAAGGCGTGTACCTCCTCCGAGGGTGGATATCCGCTGGCGAACTAGGCAGAGGATGTTCGTGGCGCGTCGGAGAGCTCGCGCGGCTGCAATACTTTCTTCGCGTCGAGATGGATCCCGTGGATGAGCGTGCGCGCGCGCAGTTGCGTTCCCCGCATGGAGCTGATTTTGGGGGTGCTAAAGGTGGTGCGAGTGCGTTGGGGGAGCACCTGCCGGCGTTCGTGTTGGAGAAGGAGGTGGAGATTACGACGGATTGTTGGGAGACGATGAATAGGGAGTTGTGGAGTATGGGTGGGCTGCCTACGCCTGCGTTGGGGTTGGCGAGGTGTGTGGTGGAGAAGGAGGGGTTGCAGGAGGCCGTGAATGGATGGGAGGGTGTATAGAGTATAATTATTTATTGAGATGCCTCGGGGAAGATTTTAGCGTTAATCTACAGTATGTACGACGAGAAGTAAATGATAAAGAATAAAGAATCTAAACACTCGCAAATTCTTGAACGCAGAGCACTACACTGCTTACTGACGCCGCTTAAGGGCTCAAGATAAGTAAGCTTCGTATAGATTCATACCAACCCAGGCCAATAAATACGCATGGAAACATATATCCAGATCGCCGAATCTTCAACGAAACAACGACAGCAGTCCAATCTATCTAGCGCGTCCTGCTGCATCCTACCGCAACCTCCTCTCAACCTCTTCACACATCCGTATCACTTCTCCAATTGCCGGCCGTTCCTTTGGATCCACACGGAGCATCTTGTCCACCATTTCTCTTAAACCCGCTGCATAACAGAAAGCGGAGCCGAAGAACAGAGAGTAAGGGAGGAGAAGGAGGCGGGGGAAAAAAAAAAGTCAGTTCTATTCGTGCGGCAAAAATAGAAATAAAATAAAATAAAATAAAATAGAATTGCAAGCGGGAACGAAAATGTGGTAGAGGGCTAAAAAAAGTAACATACCTGAATAGCGCCCACTGACAGCTTGTGGATGTTTGTATTGCGCATTGAGCACTGCCATCGCAATTGAGCCTCCCTGCTCTGTCGTTTGGGTGTTCTCGAACGGAGAGTGAGAATAGAGCATGGCAAAGAGAAGGCAGCCGAGGGACTGTGGGTCTAGTTAACAGTTGTTACACAGATAGATACGAAGAATGCCTACCCAAATGTCCACCTTTTCATCCAAATCTATCCCTGTCTTGACGTCGAATAATTCTGGCGCACGGTAGGCCATGGTGCTTTGCTCGGCGGCAATGTCCTACATAGAGGAATGAGGTAAGGAAATGTTGAATCGGGAAGAAAAAGCACAGAGTAGCGTCAAAAGTGCACGCCCAAGTTTCCAGTACAGCGTGCTTTTGGGAGAAGATACTACGAGAAAGGAAAACACGATCTTACTTGTTGATACAGAGCCTGATTTCGATTCTCTATCTTGATTCTCGCTCGCATTGCGGAGCCAAAGTCCATGAGGATTGGACGTCCCTCATCGGAGATCATTACATTGCTGCAGGCGTCGGGATGAAAAATGAACAATTCAAGCTCGACGCGAGCCATGAAGAAACCACATACCCAGGTTTAATATCCCTATGTGCGTACGGCACCATCTCTCCCCCCTCGCCCTGTCCTTCCTCTCCTCCAATCCCAGCAACATCCTCATCCCCATCAAACAAGACCTCTCCGCCGCCTCCGCCTCCACCCTCATGATGATCCATGTCCATCAGCGGCACCGCATCAGCACCTGACGAGCCCATCCTCGAAGGTTTACTCCTTCTTGCTGTCGGAGCAGGACCATAGGAATACCCACCCTCAGCGTCACCCTCCGGCTCAGGGAATCGATGGTCGTCATCTTCGTCGTCGTCATTCGGTGGACTCGATCTTGTCGTTGAACCGGAAACATTTCCGTTCCCGTTCGCCCTCGAAGCTGCACCGTTTCTAGCCTTCGACTTTGCGCCCTTGCCTTTGGGTCTGTATTCGTGCATAGCGCGGACAGCCTCGCACGTTCCTCTGAAGAGTTTAATGATTTCCAGTTCGGGGAAGTAGGAAGAGTTGACGACATTGGAGTTTATTCGGTCTTGGATGTTTCCACGCTGATACCAAGGCAAGTAGAGTAGGGCAGGAGGTCAGGTAACGTCAGTAACCCAAGCAAGTAAAATTCCAGAAGGACTAACTTGGTACAGCGGTAAAAATAGATAGACAATTTTCCCTCCACCATCTTCGCCGTCAGGGTCCTGTACTACTGCGGAATCCTTACGAAATGCGTCAGATGGGGGTGCGAAGGACTAGCAGGGGAAACCGTAGAACCCACCAGGATTCTGATGATATTCGGGTGTTTGAATCTCCTATAAGCCTCCACTTCGCGCATGGCTTCTTTAACGCCATCGTTACCAGTTGGACAACGAATTTTTTTAAGGGCAAATTGACGCTGCGAGCAGAAACATATTAGGTTAAATGCAAATTGAGACTCGACAACACTCACCCCGCTGCCTTCATCCTGAGCCAAATACACGAACGAGAATCCTCCTTCGCCCAGAACTTTGATTATTTTGACTGTCGAGAGCAACGACTATCAGATTTATGCAAATAGCGTTCCGCAGCAGGGCTCACAAGTCCTCCCATTGATCTTCACGCTAGCACCCTGTGAACACAGACAACTTGTTCCCCAACTAGATAATGCCCAAAATGCATCCTTTGCTTGGTCTTTGAACGTTTCAAGAGTCCGTGAAAGTTGGTCCATTGTGAAGTAAAGAAGTTTTGAGGTACGATTAATGGATTTCCAGGGACTTGGTTTGATTTAGGAAAACAAAATTTGAGTAATGTAATTCGGCGCTTTTGGTTGGCCGAGTCGCGTTTATTCACTGAGAGATTCCACGTATACGATAACGATACGGTAGAGGCGCTGTGTGGATTGCAGGCCGTGCACCGCAGGCGTGGCCGTGGATGTTGGACGAAGAGGAGGCTTCCTCGCTGTCGCCTGCGCCGGCCGGACCGTGTTGATTGCGGTACACAAGAAGCGGGCCGCTTTCGCCGCAAAAGCGAATCAGCTTGATTTCAGCCGTCTCTCAGTACCAGCTCTCAGTTCTCAGTTCTCAGTCCGAAGATCTCTTTGGCATGCCCCCTGGACCAAAGAACACTAGGCCCTCAGTCAACAATCCAAATAAGTGGCATACGATCCTTAAAGTTAGACACCTCTAAATTCACGCCATCTGAGTGAGCACTGCGAACCTGAACAACAAATACGACTCGCTCTTTCCATTGGTTGGATTTTCAAGTCGTTACAGAGCTTTTCAGCAATCACCAACGTGAAATTTTTCCGTCAAAAGCTTTCCAGAATTTAGTAACTTTTCGTCGCTGGTCGGTTGGTATTATCCCGTAATGCGGTACACTTTGACGTTCCCGAAAATGCATGAACATTGAAGATACGATAATGTATGAAAACTACGTCCCTCAGACTTTCGAAAAGAATATTAGCTCTTCATCTACCCTTCAGAGGACCGTTCCGCAGAGTTTCCCTCAAAGTAGATCGCACGTTTTGAATCGTTACGAGTTTCTGACTTGGTTTCTCTGATACATTTTCAAGCATTTTTTATGCATTTTCACAGCCATCACACAGCGACCTTCTCGGTCTATCTTATCGGAATGACTGTCGGAATGCATCCTGGCAACCGCCAACTCTTATAGCTGCATTGAAAGCAGCTCGATCAACATTATACCCCATACCCCATCTTCCTTTCCCTCTGCGAGGGGCTTTACTCCTAACCAATGTCTGATGCAGTAACAATTGTCTTAGACAACACTGTCATTACCGTTGGGCCCGGGGGCTTCGATGGACGGTCTACTTTGAGCATGTTCAATTCTACTTCTTTTGCACTCAATGGCTCGCTCAGTCTATCATTTCATGGTACGGAAGACTTTCAACTCTTCGGACTTGCATTTATTCGCTTTGGAGATGCTTACTACTTAAACTCCAGGTACCTCAATTGCTTTCATTGGTGGGGTAGCGGAGCTGGGCAATCGCACTTCAACAACCTTTGATTTAGACATATCCCTCGAGTCCGACTTCCATCTTGTAGACAGCCCAGAATACCCACCATCGATATCCCCACAGACAGTCTTTCAGTGGTATACCTCCCCCTCCCTACCCGACACTTCAGATGCCTACAATATACAGCTAAGCAATCTCCAACAAGCAGGCGTAGATTACGTCTTGATTGAAGCTGGTGCTAACACTCCGTTGACCGACCAAACAATTCTTGTGGATGACAACAGTCCAGAAATCATATGGAATGGACATTGGACAAATCAAAGCGAGTTCACGAGCTTTGATGGTTTGGTGCATCGACCGAATGGAAATGGGACACACTCAAGCAGTACAGTCGGAGATTCCTTTGAGTTCCAATTTGCCGGTGAGGATGTTTTTGGCTTCATTCTGGACTAATATTTACTAATTGTCAAATTTCCACAAATATTCGTTGCGGGGAACAGGAACATCAATTGCTGTTGCTGGTGTCCTAGCTATGAATGAAGGGGACAGCTTTGCAGCTTCATTCAATCTCGATAATCGCAATTTCACTTATATTCCTTTCAGGGAGGCTGGCACTGCTTTTAACTATGTCTATTTCAGTGACAGCTTCAGTGCAGGCAATCACACCCTTACTGTAAACCTGACCCAAGTCACAGGAAATGCAGCATTCGTTGTTGACTATCTCATGTACAAACCTACCTTTGATTTTTTGAGTCAGAAGCCCAATTTTACTCAACCGTCAGCGACAAATGGATCTGGATCATCGGGCACGGGACCGAGTGCAACTAGTTCGTTAGCTCAGCATCATGCTAATGTTGCAGCAATAGTAGGTGGGGTAATAGGCGGAGTCTGTTTTATTGCTTTGGGGATGTTCCTTTACATATGCCAACGAAAACGACAACAGAGAAGGGAGTATGAATATCCTAAGATTTCTGCTGGTGCGTAATGCAACAAGCTTTCAGAACAGTATTTCTAATGACTATTTAGACATTGAGTCATCGTTCACTGTTGATCCACTCACCATAGAGTCATCATATGAACAATCACCAGAAACAAAAATCGATCCATCAACCAGACTATCGAGTGTTGGTATGACTCTTTCAGAACGTCAAGCCGCCCTGCAGCGTCATGCAGATGAGCTCGCTGAGCTGGAGAGGGAGAGGGAGAGACGACAAGAAATGCTCACTTATAGTGTTCGAGCTTCTTCATCCTCATTGGCTCTAGCACAGACATCTGTTCCGACACTGCAGTCCACACAGGAGCAGATTTCGGATCTCAATGCACGGATCGAGAGACTGACAAGATTGATGAGGGAGCAATCACCTCCGCCTGCATATGATCAAGATGGGAGATCTCAGGTTTAGGTTCTTAATTATTTACATCGAGTTGGGAAGTGTGGTACTATGTTGTTAGACATGCTGGTCTTTCTCGGACCTGAAAGTAATGATGAACAAAAAACCTCAGTGTATGTTTTTGTAGCAATCCTTGACATCCTGAGCCAGATGCATGCACGAGAATCCTCCTCCGCCATAACTTTGTTAAGCAATAACCATCAGGTTGATGTAAACAGCGTTCTGTCGCAAGTCCTCCCATTGATCTCCACCCTAGCACCCCGCGAAATCATCCTTAAACGTTTCAGAAGTCCGTGAAAGTTGATTTAAAGTTGAAATTCGGAGACTATTGAGATACAATTAATGGATTCCCGGAGACTTGGGCTGTTTAGAAAAGCAGCATTTGAGCAATGTAATTCGGCGCCTTTGGTTGGCCAGGTCGCGTTTGTCAACTGAGAGATTCAACATATACGATAACAATACGGTAGAGGAGCTGTATGGATTGCAAACCGTGCACTGCAGGCGTGGCCGTAGATGTACTTATGCGTCATCACTCACATTTTGTTCCCGGATCAAAATTTGATCTCGGCATCTCATGACCATATTCTCACGACCCCGCAGACTTGCGCATTGCGCATTGATGCAAGGCATGATATGAGTTGATTGTGAGTTACCACAAAAAGCAAGTAATCGTTCTTTCAAATTCATCATCACTATGCTCCAAATACACAGGCGAAAGCCAGGCAACTTGACACTAAGTTTACACGTCAGCAAACAACATTTTCACCGCTAAGATGGTGAAAAGCGCAGGGATATTGCAATTAGATTTAAAAGACAGATAATGTCAGATGGATCTACAATTAACAATGCCATATGCCCATCACAAGACCCCTCCTCTGGAGAGTCGGGGACCACCGTAACGCCATTTTGTACGGCAAGGCCCACCACCTCATCGTTACTCACAAGATTCGTAGCACCCAAGTCGTTTCAGAAGGTATTGGTCCATTGCATTCACTATATCCCGTACAACATGCTATGTAATACTATCCTCCTCATATACTTCCACCAAAACAGAGTATATTAATGATTTGACTCAAAACCAATCCTTCTGACCATCTTCGTGCCCGTAAGGTGATCCTTTCCAAAGTTATTCTTTAAATCTTGGATGTTCTGGGTGAGGTCCAGAGAAAGTAATCTTTTGTACAAGGTATTTTCGTGTTACAAAGGGAAGATTCGTAGTCAGCAAAGCTGGCAAGATGTAGCGGCAAGCAAGGTGCTGGCCATGTGAGTGGACCCCTTCATTAAGGATCAGGCATGGATTTCGCCACCACAAAAACTCGGCATTCCATTACATTCCATGCACTCGTAACTTACCAATATTGGCGAACACCTCTTCAATCATTTGCTCGATTGGCGCGCTCTGAGTCAGTATTGAAATGTTGCGAAACTGAACAATAACTCGACTCACTTTTTTCCACTGATTGACATTTATCTCGTTGCCGAGCTTTTCCGTCATCACCAACTTGAAAGTCCCAAACTCTCGTTCAAGACTGAAGAGCTTTCCAGAATTTAATGTTCGCTGAATCAATATATCAGATTCTGTTGATGAAAGTGAGGCAGGCACCCATGGCTCGTTGATTCGTAGCAACCCGCAATGGTGATGTTCCCGAAAATGCATGAAAAGGTGAAAAAAAAATTTAAATATATCAACAATACATCTCTCATGCTCTCGAAAAGAAAGTTAGCTCCTGCGTATCCTTGAAAGAACCCTTCCGCAGAGTTTCTCTGAGGCAGGTCGAACATTTTACATCGTTACGACTTACGAGTTTCTGATACATTTTGAAACCATTTCTGTGCATTTTCACCGCCATCATACAGTGATGCTACCACACGGGTCAACTCTATCTAAGTCTGTCGCACCGAAATAATTGTGACTTTTCCGAATACATACTGGTAACCGTCAACTCTTATACCCGCATTGACAGCAGCTCGATCAACATCATATCCCATCTTCCTTTTCCTCTGTGAGGTGCATTACTCCCAACCAATGTCTGATGTAGTCACGATTGTGTTAGATGGTAGCACCATTTCCGACGCCCCTGGGGGCTTCTTTGGACAGTCTGATTCAAGTTTCTTCAATTTTACTACGCTCGAGCCCAATGGCACGCTCAGTCTGTCGTTTCAAGGTATGTAAGGCTTTCAACTCTTTGGATTTGTCTTTTTTTTTGCTTTTACTCCTTATAGGTACCTCGATTGCTTTCATTGGCGGGGTAAGGGAACAGGGCAATCGCACTCAGTCAACCTTTGGTCTATCTATACATCAGTCCAGCTCCTTCATTATTGAATACGACCCAGAATACCCACAATCAATAACGCCCCAGACAATCTTTCAGTGGTATACCTCTCCTTCCCTCCCCGACTCTCCTGAAGCATATAGCCTAGAGCTATCCAGTCTCCAACTAGTGGGCATAGATTATGTCTTGATTGAGGCTGGTGGTAACACTCCGTTGACCGGCCAAACAATTCTTGTGGATGACATCAACCCAGAAATCATATGGAATGGACATTGGACAAATCAAAGTGACTTCACGACCACTGATGGGTTCGTCCAGCGACCGAATGGGAATGGGACACACTCAAGCAGTACAGTAGGAGATTCCTTTGAGTTCCAATTTGCTGGTGAGGATGTATCAGCTTCATTCTCGAGCAATATTTAACTCTCCAAATTTTCGTAAATATTCACCGTGGTGGAACAGGCACATCAATCATCGTCGCTGGTGTCATATCACTGAGCAACGGGGACAGCTTTACAGCCTCTTTTGCTCTCGACAATTCCAATCCAACTGTTATTTCTTTCCAAATCTCTAGCGTCCTTGATCCCCATGAATTCAACTTCATCTATTTCAACGACAGCTCTCTCAGTGCAGGCAACCACACCCTTACTGTTAATCTAACCCAAGTGGCAGGAAATGCAGCATTCGTCGTTGATTATCTCATGTATGAACCTACCTTTGATTTCCTAAGTGGGAAGCCCAATTTTACCCAACCATCAGCAACAAATGGATCCGGACCATCGAGCGCCGGACCAAGTCCAACCGGTAGTAGAGGAGATTCGTCACATCAGTCCCATGTACATATTGGAGTAATAGTAGGCGGGGTGATAGGCGGAGTAGCTGCTCTCTGTTTTATTGCTTTAGGGGTGTTCCTCTATGTACGCCAACAAAAACGGCAACAAGGAAGGGAGTATCATGACGAGCGTCCTACAATTCCTACCGGTGCGTTTTGCAACAAGCTTACAGTACTTTATATATTTCTTGCATTTCTTATTACTATTTAGGCACGGAGCCGTCATTCATTGCCCGTCCCCTCATCATAAATCCATCATCTGAGCAACTATCAGCAACAAAAACCAATCCAACATCCAATGTGTCGAGTGTGGGTATGAGTCCTTCAGAGCACCAAGCCACCCTACAGCACCATGCAGATGAGCTTGCTGAGCTGGAGAGAGAGAGGGAGAGGCAACAAGAGATGCTCACCTATAGTTTTCGAGCTTCTCCATCCTCATTGGCGCCAGCACAGACATTTGTTCCGACACAGTCCACGCAGGATCAGATTTCGGATCTTAATGCACGGATCGAGATACTAACAAGATTGATGAAGGAGCATATGTCTCCGCCTGCATATGATCAAGACGGGGGATCTCAGGTTTAGGCTCTTGGCCACTTGCCAATGTTTGAGAAGCACTGGGATATACCAAGGCCATTATTAGGCATGCCTGTCTTCTCCGATTATAATAGTAACAGTTAATAAAACCTTAGTTTATGTTCTTGTGGTAATCTTTGACATTAGAGAAATCAACTGGTCCATGCATGCATAATAACATTGAGATGCTGACTTCAGACTCGCGGCTAAGTACGAATGTGAATGTAGCTTAACAAATACAATTGGGTTCCAAGAACTTGGGTTAACGCCCTCCCATGCAAGGACCAAAGGGCATAGGATTTTAGGATAGTTAAATGAAAACCATTCCATGAGCATATAATGCGGCCTACTTAGAATATCCATCACTTCCACATATAACAGATGGTAGATCTCCAACCATTAATATTTGTAACCGGCAAGTCTATGTTCTTGTGACCTCCACTAGGCCAGAACTGAGCTATCTTGAGCAATATGTTTGGTAAAAATTGTAAAGTAAATTAAGTATATCATATGCTGGCACAAACTTCAGGGATAGCGATGTGCCGGCTCCAGCCCAGAGCCATTGAGCCAGGTAAGCCAGGACCTACTGAGCCCTGGCCGGATCCCAGTCCTATGCCGGCCCTAATGGACTCTTTTCCTACTTACTGTATTTAGTACTTGATTTGTGATCTGTTTCTGATCACTAGTTATGAGTCGGAATCCTTTCCTTCTTTTCTTCTTTACCTTCTACCTCTACAATCTACATTATCTGTACGAGACTACTACCACCTTCATTGTGAGGTAGTACTTACTTAGATATTGCATATACCAGGCATCTTACTAACTTACTTAGTATATATTCATTTATATTACTTCTAGGTACTTACACTCATTATTGCCTGATACCTTCATTTATATATTCACATATATTACTTCTAGCTTGCCCTATGTGCTCTCTAAGCTCTATCATAACCCTGCGCTCAACACTGGGCCCTCATAGATGGCCAGTATGAGGGCCTGGATGAAGACTTCAGTAAGCCCTGGCGGAGGCTTTTTGAGCTGTAGCTGGGACTTTTGAGCTGAGTCCCAGCTGGCACATCACTATTCAGGGAAAATAAAGTTTGAATTTTTTTCAAGAAATTCAGTGGGATGTAGGCACCATTTTATATAAGACAAAGATCAATTTTCACTTGCAATGTTTGTTCTATTCCTCACAAAAAAAATTTCATGGGCACTTTGTGTCGACCAGAGTCTTGGCAAAAGTACCAGATGAGAAATTGGGGAGATTGATTACAGTACCATTTCGATCAATTCAATGCACCTTGTGACCTGTGAGCAAAAGTCAAAATGTTTATTTCAACTAATTTCCTTTTAAGGCAATATTTATAAGCATTCTGAGTGCTTATACCAGTCAAAGCTGTAAATTTGAGGCAAATTTTGCCCAATGACCTGTAACAGTCCAAGAAATTTCGACTTCTTGAAGGCTTGTGACATGTGACTGTTGAATTGAAGGAAATGGTATTCTGGATCGATCATATGGGCCATAAATCTATTCATTGATGTCTGGCATTGTTTCATTATCATAGTCTCTGAAAAGTCGGCTTTAATATATTGATTGGCAATCCAGGAGTAACAAATTAGTATACACACATTGTACAGCTCCAACCTTTTCCAGATTCATATTTGCTGTGTATTTCATTGTGACAGCCCACATTCACATATTTTGAGATCCTGAGTCACAGGGATTATTGATCTTCATGTTCAAATTTCAACACAGATCCAACTGAAATTCATATTTTTCCCATCGTGGTTTGATTATCAGCTGTGGTCAGAGGCATGAGATCCTGTAACATGTTCGTGTGCTTTCCAAAAAAAAATACATTCCGCAGGAACTGCCTTAATGTTACTGTCAATCCAATGAAGGAAATTTTTACGCTATTGTCAAAAACCAGAGCCCCACTGCGTGATTCTGAGTTTATGTGGTCATTGCTCTGCACGATCCACACACTCAAATCATAATTGGAGAACCTCGGAGGTCCTGAGTCAGATGTAATACTCCATTAAAATCACGAACAGCTAAACCCTAGCCAGACGTATGGATCAGACTTAGACTGGGGCCCAAGGATATCAAATAAACAGTGCCTGAACTTTCATACGGCATTTTTGATTTTTAGTGCTTATATCCTATTGTATTCCGCGCTTAAATCTTGTTATGAGTGCACAGAATGGAATGGAATGCTGTAGAGCTTCGTTCTCAATTCTCAACCAACTTATCAAGTATACCTCTTTCTATTCTGGAAATAAGCAAAGTGGTACAACATGACAGTCAGGGATCAAGAAAAAAGCTAAATAGAAGCAAATATGAGGGAGTATTATGAGCCAAAAGGTGGGAGTGCCTAAATAGGTCATACCCGTTACACCCTCCCCCACTAGATTACTGCCTAGGGTGGAAATCTATAAGGAGAAGTAAAGTGACCAATAAGTATCAAGTCCCTGGAATTATGATAATGAAAGGGCTGTGAGACCTGGAGCCAATCATTTGACGAAGAGTATGGACAAAGTGGTGGAAGGATTGTTTGTCCGTCGCTGAAGTGAATGATATCGGAAGTATGGGCCGAGAGAAAGATTTTGGGAACGCAGAACGATGCAGCTGGTGTCAGTTCTGATGCCCATGTCATTTATGCGCAACCCAAGGGGAGCCACCCGGCGGGGTGGTTTCAGAGTTACAAGAGCTCAAGTGAGCTGGGAGACGAGTTTTCCAGTGTGGAGATGACTGGGGGCCAATAGGCTGCTGAGTAATCCTTGTAGGAAGTAAAGGGGGGAGAGGGGTCGAGTCAATCTGCACACCTACGCTGGTGCTGGTGACTGTCCTGGCTCGATCCATGTTTTGGTCATGAAGAGGTGTCAAAGGCAGGCTTGTCCCATCTCGATTCATGTCAGGGATGGGATAAGAATGGGTGGAAATGAAGTATTCAGAGTCAGATACTGATGAACACGTAGATGGAATATTGGGATTGCTGTGGAGAGTTTTGAGAATGGTTGTACCTGGAGTGAAGTCCGATTTGAGCTCTTCAGGATTCTGAGACCCGAATTTCACCTCCCACTTCAATAGCATCCATTTTGCCACTCTAATCAATCCCGATCCACCATTCCTAACACCTCCTGAGTATCACTTATTTCTCCATCCAGATACACAGAGACTCGGAGCATTATGGCCTCGGCTCGAGTTGAGTTAATACAGTCCCAGAATTTGGGTGATTTCCTGGTAAGTGCCCCTTCGGAATCCGCGCCGCTATTTATTTGTGTTTATGTGAACTGCGCACCTAAAGGGCATCTGTGTGTGCAGCCGAAAATCCACAATCTGTATCTCTGTAATCAGCCCTGCATCCATATTTCCAATCCTATAGAAAGTATCAAGCAATAAGTAGATGCAGAGGAATGCAGAGAGTCCTGTCCCACATGCTCATCTGGAGTACTCAGTCATCCTCAAGTCCTTGAAATTTCCACCAATGCAGGTAAGAAGTAGTGAGAGCATAATATAGATTGATGTTGTTGAAGAGCCTGTTGCAAGCAGAAGATAATTGCCTCCCAGGGAACACTGTGGACATCGAGGGAGGTGTCGAGGAAAAGGCCTCGGCATGCCGTACCTGGAGCCGAGGTACCATCACACAAATAAAAATAAATAGCAGTGCGAATTCCAAAGGGGCACAGAATTACGCAAAGCACTGTACATACTGAAAAGGGCACGAGTACTGCCACGCATTAGCGTTGGCCCACTAACGCGTCAAGTTTTCTCTTTGCCCACTTGTACCTGCTATCAGCCGTCGCATCTTGTACACGTGGAAAAGGAAATTGACAATCGGGCATTGTTGTTTAATGATCTTAGCAGCATACTGTACACAGGGTTACCTATATACATACAAATTTATGTCTGTGTATGTATTCGGACTCATATGTACATGCCATGCGCGATGGCGCTCCCCACAAGTCATCAATGCAGCACCTCCTTGATCGGGTCCTGCAGCGACTTGTATAAGCTGCAGTCTCGCGCGATTATCTTGTTATATATTTAAGTATTCAAATTCAAGAGTACGGCGGAGCTGAACAACGCACGACTCACTCTTTCCCCTGGTTAAACTTTAAGTAGCTGCCGAAGTTTTCAGTGGTGACCAACCTGTCAAGAGTTTTCCAGAATTCAATACCACTGCCTGACTTATTGCAAGTCTTCTTCATAACCTGTTGCTATGAATATATATCAGGATCTGTCAACAAAAGCGAGGCAAGTACAGCGGCGCTGGCTCGAGTTTTATGGCGTAGAGTTGATCCGCAACGCGGTATGTCACCTGACATACCCAAAAATGCATGAAAATACAAAAAAAATGTTTCAGCAATTCATGCCCCTCAAAAATAAAAAATCTACGCCTGAGGGAACTCTTCCGCAGAATTTCTTTATTACATATTTCTCGTTATTCTGAATTTCTCATACAACTTCAAGTAATTTCGCAGTCATCACATGGCTGTAATAAAATCCACCAACTAGGCCGAAAGGCTACAATACTTGAGTCAGCGAGTATTAAGTACAGCTATATTGAATGGCGTAGGACGTGATCACCCCTTAGAATAGATGAGAATAAACTGAACCAAGTAAGCAATGTGGTAAGAATGGAGTTGATTCAACTACGAAACTACAAACAAAGAGAGCAAATCTATACTACTGCAAATCTGAAATCATGAGGCTCATGAGAAATTCGAAACACACAGTACGTACAAATATGTAGCTCGCGAAACTAACATCAGAGGCGATCCGTTACAAACGCGATCCGCGTTGCGCGCCAAGTCTATCTTACGGAAATCGTAATGACTCTCGACAGTTATGTCTCTCGCACAGCATACATCCTGCCAATCGTCGACTCTTATAGCGGCTTTGAAAGTAGCTCGGTCAACATCATATCCCTTTTCCCTTGTCCTTTGTGAGGTCCCAAGCAATGTCTGATGCAGTGACAATTGTGTTAGACGGTAACACCTTTACTGCTCCAGCAGGCTTCCTTGGACCGTCTCATGCAAGCTTGTTCAATTTTACTATTTTCGAGCCCAATAGCACGTTCAATTTGTCATTTCAAGGTATGTAAGACTTTCAACTCTTCGGACTTGCATTTGTTTGCTTTGTGGGGCTTAGACTCCTTATAGGTATCTCGATTGCTTTTATTGGTGGAGCATCGGAGTCGGGCAATCGAAATTCGTCAGCCTTTCATATAGAGATATCCCAGTCGGACTTCTTTTTTGAATTCAGCCCAGAATACCCGCAATCAATAACTCCACAGACAGTCCTTCAGTGGTATACCTCTCCTTCCTTACCCGACTCTCCGGATGCCTACAACCTAGAGCTATCCAATCTCCAATTAGTGGGCATAGATTATGTCTTGATTGAGGCTGGTAGTAACACTCCGCTGACTGGCCACACAATTCTTGTCGATGACACCAACCCAGAAATCATATGGACTGGACATTGGACAAATCAGAGCGAGTTCACGACCTCCGATGGGCTCGTGCAGCGGCCGAATGGAAATGGGACACACTCAAGCAGTACAGTAGGAGATTCCTTTGAGTTCCAATTCGCCGGTGAGGATCTATCGACTTTAGTCTGGACTAATATTCACCAATCTTCAAATTTCCACAAATATTCACGGTGCTGAAACAGGCACATCAATCACTGTTGCTGGTGTCATATCTTTGAGTTCCGGAGATAGTTTTACCGCCTCTTTTACTCTTGACAATTCCAGTCCGACTATTATTACTTACCAACTTCCTAACGTCCCTAATCCCCATACATTTAACTTTATCTATTTCAACGACAGCTCTCTCGGTGCAGACAACCACACCCTTACTGTAAACCTGACCCAAGTGGCGGGAAATGCAGCATTCGTCGTCGATTATCTCATGTATGAACCTGCCTTTGATTTCCTTAGTGGGAAGCCCAATTTTACTCAACCGTCAGTGATAAGTGGATCCGGATCATCAAGTGCCGGACCAAGTCCCACTGGTAGTAGAGGGGATTCGTCACATCAGTCCCATGTAAACATTGGAGCAATAGTAGGCGGGGTGACAGGCGGAGTGGCTGCTCTCTGTTTCATTGCTTTAGGGATGTTCCTTTACATATGCCGACGAAAACGACCACCAGGAAGGGGGTATGAACATCCTAAGATTTCTGCCGGTGCGTTATGCAACAAGCTTACAGTGGATTTCTAATGATTATTTAGGCACTGAGCCTTTATTCAATGTCAATCCACTCATCATAGAGCCATCGTATAAACAACCATCAGCAACAAAAACCAATCCAACACCCAATGTGTCGAGTGGGGGTATGACTCATTCAGAACATCGAGCTGCCCTACAGCATCATGCAGATGAGCTTGCTGAGCTGGAGAGGGAGAGAGAGAGGCAGCAAGAAATCCTCACTCATAGTTTACAAGCTTCTTCATCCTCATTGGCACAAGTGCAGGCATCTCTTCCAACACAGCCCGGCATGCAGGATCAGATTTCGGATATCAATGCACGGATTGAGGTATTAACAAGATTGATAAGGGAGCATATGTCTCCGCCTGCGTATGATCAAGATGGGCATTCTTAGGCTCCTGACCATCTGTTTGAACTTTGGGAAGCGCTAGGCTATAGCAAGGCCATCAGTAGTTCGGAGAGGTAGTGCTGGTGGTAACACTGCATGCCAAGTGTAACACATGCTAGAATCAAATGGACCCTGGAATACATGGAAATTTATAAATTGGGGATACTTAGTACACGCATGACTTGAGCAATGATACAGAACAAATCCTGACTGTTTTTTATCCAACTTGACCATCTAGTCCACCCAGACTGTATAGCTCTCATCCAATTGGGCATTTGGAATATACCTCAAACCATCTGCATATCTGGCCTCCAGCCGCATCTTGATGGTTCGGTGAAGTCTGGTAGGTGCCGACTTAGCCACTTGAATGACCCTTCCTCGTCCCAAATTCCAACCAAAGTGCGAAATCCAAGTACCATCTTCCCGCCGGAGCCTTGTCCGAACTGGCAAGAATTCGAGAATCCACTAGGGCCAGTGTAGGGAAAGCTGGTCATGGAGAGGAGATAAAGCATCTTGGAGCTCCATTTCTTCCTCGCTTTGGTGTCGAATTGAAGCCTCCATTTCTCGGGAGGCTTTGGAGCAGACACTTGGGATACGTTGGATGTTGTTGTTGCTAATGGGTAAGAGGGGTGGACGAAGAAGAACAAGTGGATAAAGGGATGACGGATCAAGACCTATGTCGTTGAGAAGGTCGGAGTAGAACATGATCCCGGTATTTGCCTTAAAACATTTGCAAATCATCCACCTAAGAGGGATACGTGCCAAATTCGGTTTGGAATAGTCTGTAGCTGAGCCACCAGCTACATCTGAAAAGAAGTGGGAGTTTGAAGTTAATTGAAAGCGGTCTCTGCTAGCTTGCGCTTACCACAGTGGCATCCCGCGAACCAGACCTCAAAATACAATAAATGAATGGGATAGATATAGCTAGATTAAAGCAGTCACCTCCTGAACGTCCGTTTCATCCCAAATGCCAAAATCTTTTTCGAGAACTTTCAGCCAATTTTTTCCGTCGTGGTGATAGAAGTGCCGATACTTGATTCCTAAGTTATTTCGACCATTCCACAGATTTGCTCTGAACTTGACCCGGGATTCATCCAAGGAAACCGCATGCCTGAAGGTGCGAACGACAGTGTTGGAAGCTGTGAATGGTAGCCGTTTGAGAATCACTCCGACTGAGGGCACAGTATCCCTTTGGAACGATGTCAACTCTTGGTAGAAGCATTAGGAAATGGAAAAAGGTAGAGTCTACCATACGCCGAGAAATTCAATATCAACGGCAATCGAGAAAGCTTTCTTGAAGAAGCTGGATTGTTCCCACCCTTTCTTATCGTTTCTCGTGTACATCTTGTACGCGGAGGGTACTCGCCGATGGTTACCTTTTGGGAGAACCCCAACCTAATTGCAAGAGTGAGTAAGGGATTCTCCGAGTGCTGGATAGGATGTAAACCTTGTGTATCATTCCCGCGAGACTGATCTTTGCGTTAGTGAGTGGTTCGGTGGAGGCAGCATATGGACCAACCCGCGAGCGAGATACGCTCCTCTGGCTACACCAAAAATGCAGATACAATCTCCAGCAGTATCTTCTTCAAAAAGTCAGTATGCGGACATTCAACGGGAGTG
Source organism: Collybiopsis luxurians FD-317 M1 (assembly GCA_000827265.1). Taxonomy (NCBI): domain Eukaryota; kingdom Fungi; phylum Basidiomycota; class Agaricomycetes; order Agaricales; family Omphalotaceae; genus Collybiopsis; species Collybiopsis luxurians. Next base: position 287,558 of record KN834755.1, on the reverse strand, counting down.
AAAAGTCTGAACAGTTTTCCATAATAAATGAGTATCCCTCTTGAATAGCAGCATTAAAATGAGAGTGATGCTGATGTGCAATGGGACATACCCATGACGTGCGCGTCAAGGTTCCAAGCAGTTGCGTGGTCCATGGCCTACAAGGTGAGTTCAGATAGGAAATACGAGAGGGGGATGGGCTTGAACTTTGGAGAGTTTGGTTATCAACGGTGTAACAAACGATGGACCTGTGTGGATCTTGGTCCCAGCCTGCCAAAGGTGTGAAGTACTTGAGATACAGGCCTGAACAGATCGCACCTGATAATAGACTATCTGCTCGGAATGATCATCTTTCTTCAAAAGACGGAAGAATTCAGTGACGTTGGAGCTCTGAAACGGTTCCGTTATGTAACATCAACAGTTCTTGGAAAAAGTACGTACATTCGCGTTAATTCTACACAACAAGACCTTTGAAATTTTGCACTCACTAGTCGGCGGTTCCGTCAAAACACAAAACAAGGGTACGATTACGGTGTAGGGGGGGTATAAATCTTGGTGAGTTGACTAGCATAGCGCCAGTCTCTACTCTGGTAGGAGCACCAGGGTCTGACGTAGGATGAGGGGAACGATGGGGGCCAGCTAGCTTCCAGTATCGCAATTTGAATAACACTTTGACTACGCCGCTATAACCACGCTTCAACCATGCTTTGATTATCTTGTATCCATGCTGTACCGCTGCGATAATCTTCAAAGCAATGGATACCATCGCTGATAGAATACGACGTCCAACCATAACGCCTTCAAATTCACATGCGGGAAGTAGCAAGAGAAGCAACTGTACTTGCCAGGCCGGGTCGGGCCAAGGTCGGGCCGTGCGGTTTTTGCAGCACTGCCACAGAAGTACCTCTTCCTTTATTTTTTTGACTCAAGTACTAAGAGGCGGGGAGCCACGATAACTTCTCTTTCGGTATTGCACTGAAGTATCTTTCAGCCAAAGCTCTTGCCATGCACAGAGCGAATGTAACGGAACACACTGGCGTTCTTTGTCGGAGACCATGATAATTGCGATAGTCGGTGTACCCCATTGAAATTATGGTTCCTTCAATGTCCATTGACTTACAATACTGTCGAACTCCAATGTCAGTTTGGGTCCTGTTCATTTATGGAACCCAATAACATCAAGACACGTATATGCTGCAGCTACTTATAGCGACATGACATAGCAAGTCTAGTCACTTTAAAACATCGGTCAACGTTTATTAGTATATCTATGATACGTCAAGTACCAATTGAGAGGTAGTGCAAAAGATAAAGGACGTATTCCATAAACTTCCACCCTGTCTGGATCCAGGAAGTTTTTTGCCACTTCCGAATACAAATAAGCCTCCAGTTCCTGCCAGGTACTGGAAGAGGTTCCATGAACAGTCGTCGACAACAGAGACTCAGGATATCGAATGATTATATTTCGCTCGGGCCAAGGTGGAACACATACCACCACAACAAAACCCACTATGGATATACCGTAAATGTCCTGCAAACATGCCCCACATTTTTCCTAATATAATTGAGAACCTAATTTCAACGAAAAGTATAAATACTCACTCGCAATTTATGCCATATCTGGGGCACCAAAGACAGCAATGCTGCAAAGTCAGATATCTTGGTTGGCCTCTCTGTATTGCCTGTTAGCGCACGAGTGATTCCAGCATAGACTGGAAAAGAATCAAGCATGGAAATCAGTTTATCGCTCCCACTCGCATGAGCACAATGATAGGTCCAGTTCTGATAGGGATAGGAATGAGGACTATCGTATAGTTCCAAGCAGCGTTGAGCCAGAAATTCATGGGCCGATGATATATCTGCAATGTGAAAATGCAGCGATCGATTACGGTCAAGGAGGAAATCAGCGAATGACGCATGGCAAAACTGGAAACCCGATTCAACAGGCGAAGGGCCCTCAAAAAGGGAATGAATGCCGGAGGAAACTGCATGAAGGGTGCCCAGAGGAATATTTAGAAGGGCAATGAATGTTTGGGCTCCATCGTCCTTGGAAGAGTGACGTTGAAGTTCTCGAAATGCAATGCGGACTGCGAGGACGTGAAGAAGTAACATTCGCTTCTTGACAGTCGATAGTATCTGAAGGTATAGGGCATCCAGATCAGCGAAGGGTGAGTCCCCGCCTTCTTGATCTGCCACCTGAAGGCCAAGCACGACATCGAGACGATCAGCGGGAACATCGTTATCATCATCGATGTATTTCAGGACTGTGGATGGATATATAAAGTGGCCCGATGATTTTTGTACGAGATATTCAATCTGCTCTGATGTAGGCCAAGGAAAAGTGATATGCTGCATCGAGTGGGTGTGACGGGCAAATATTCCTTTGAATCCATCCAGTAGGAAGAGCCGAATGTCTTGAGAGGCCTGATACGTATCGTCGAGAGACATCCAATGACAGATGTTTCTGAATTCTGGTCTGTGAAAGCAATCTTTAATGCGAAGCTCGGGCCTGCTGCACACCAGTATCTGAAGGGGAAGGTGATATTCCTGTACCATCTTCGCCAGAATGAACAGAATGGAACGCCATTCATTGCGATCATTGGAGCATTCATCCAGGCCATCGATAATCAATATCCGAGCACGAATCGGAGATGACCTCCGGGAAGAGTTTGAAACGGATTCGTTGACACTAGATGTTTTGTTCCATCGTTGCTTGAGCTCTGAGTGGACCTGAGCTTTCCTCTGAACCACCTTCTGGAAGTCCAGCCACGGCTGAATTACCAAAATGTCGGATTGCTTCTCGATAGCGGATGTGGGAGCAAAAGGATTGCGAGTGACTGCTGCATCCACGATAGAACGTAGGTGCGGTATGGCAATAGCCATCTGTAGAGCAATCGTTGCAAACAGGTGCTGAGAATTATTTCGAGTAGGATCAGAGCGCCAGAAGAAGAAGCTTCCGACGAGAGTTTGATTAGCTGCGCATTTTTGGGCAAAAGTCTGAGCAATCGCAGATTTTCCTGCTCCAGCTGGCCCATAAAGCCAACGTACTGCGGAATTTTCTTCCCCTTCAGTCGAGTTTGCCCAGCGTTCCAAGTCGTTCAAGATGGCCTCGCGAGTCCCGGGATGGCACAGAGGAGGAGGATAGCGTGCTCCAGCATCATACGATGCCGAAGTTGACGTGTAGCGATGTAATGTCAAGAGGCCTGTGCTTGTCATCTCAGAATGAAGAGTTCCCATCCGCTGTGCACCCTTTGCTCACCTCCTTCGCTTTTCTCTTGAAATATATTCAAAGTCAGATCACGACCAGCATTACTGAAGATGCCGCCATTGACGGTAAATTCGTGCGCATTGTTGAACATCAGCAGTAAACACAGCGAGAGGATGAGATGTAACCAGCTATATATAGAAGGGGCACGAGGACTTTGCGAGGACTTCTCGAGCTCATCAAATTTTCAATAGACTGCCTTTTGAGTTCCTTCGTCCGTGTTATAGACCTCTGAGGCTCGACGTTGATCCATTCGAAATTCGAAAATCTGCACAGAAAAATCAAGCCTCGAATAATTATACGTTAGCATTATTCCAATTAAGTAGCTGCTCATGAACTCGACACGGAAGGAAAGATTATTATGGTGGAGAGGTAAAGCGCGACGCGTGTCATGGGCGCCTAATGCTTTGATTTGATCACGTGCTTTCAGAACACGTCTGACCAGAACGTCGTCCACAACCAGAACTACTCATTCGCTAGGAACCGCCAATGGCGCGTAGCATGGACATCGATGCCCAGGAGAGCTTTACCTTCACAGTAGGGAAGCTCGGTATGTCTATCCAACTTAGCTAATTTTTACACTTCTAACTGTAGTATTCTTAGATGCTGGAATGGCTGTAAGCTCACACCGTGATTCGTCGGTTTTGACTTCGCATTTATAAGCAAATTTTGGGTCTTCATAGATCTTACTCGGCGAAAGGGCACATTTGATAGAATTCCCTTCAATATTATTACCCCCCGGAGCTACCGCTGGATCGATAGTAAATATTGCAGTCCACCAGAATCATGCAGCGGAGAAACGACGAGACGCCGAATTTTGGGCCTTGCAACAGGATATACTGGATGAATTTGGGGTCCATCTACCTGAAACTCCGAAATTACAGGTGCGGTATTGTAGCCGTGTCGAAAGAACTCAAAGTTTCCTCACCTTTTTGTCTAGCTTCGGAACGTTACCCAAACATCCGTCACCCTGGAATGGCCTTCAATAAAACTGGCTACAGCGAAACTTCGCTCGCTAGATATCTACCGAAACGGTCAACGGTTGGCAGCAATTCCATCTCCGATCACCAACACGTCCACAAAACTGTCCGGCCTGGAGATGCAGACAGAATACTCCTTCCAGCTTGTCCTTCGCACCACCGCTGGGACCTTCCCCTCCAACATCGTTCGTGTTCGTACTCATTCCATTGAAGATACTTCCGGTATCTGTGTTTGTTTCGGTAATTGTCAGGATGAAGTTCTGCTGGAGAACGCTAAGATGGCGTTGCGGGAAATGCGCGCGAAGTGGAGCGACAAGATACAGATTGATACCACCCATTTTGTCTGCACGACACCCGCTGCAACGCCGAACGGTGCTCAGGCCAGTGGAAACGCTGGTAGTGCTCCTGGTGTCGAATATCAGCGAGCGTTGCAACTTAGCATTCCAGTTGTGACCCCTCACTGGATTCTCGCTTGTCATTCAGAGAAAAAGTACGTTACTTCTTTTTTGTCTCAATTCGCCCACATTAACACCTCATTCTTCAGAATGGTTGCAATTGGTTCATACTACCTCGGTGCTGAACCGTCCGCTTCTACCCACTCCTTCCGCCCTCAATCAATGTCCCAGGCTTCACCTTCAACTACGTCCCTCAACAACAAAGCCGCCAACCGCGCTTCGATGCCTGCGCCGACACGTAGATCCACTAATTCACCAACTACTCCCGCCACTCCCGAATCACACTCGGCGTTTGTCAATCAACCCCCTAGCGCAAATCCTGCTATACCGGAGGAGCCTTCGGCCACGGAATCCCCTTCTCCGCCGCCGCCCCCATCCCACTCTAACGCTTCGCCTCCCTTGGACGATTCCGGAAGATCAACGCCCACAACAGTTGCGGCAAAACGTAAGAGTCGCACTGGAACCATGAATCGCGATTTCCGGTTCCCTCCACAATCACCGACCGCATCCCCCGTGACGACGCAAGCTGCGCCGTCCGAACGAAAGTCGCCCCCTGCGGCTTTACCTGTTCAGTCAGGCGGCGTAGATCTGGATGAGGAGGCTAGGACGCAGAGTAGTGCGAGGATGATAACGCCTTCCGCGATTGAAGTTCCCCCGCCTCCGCCGGTAGAGAAGGAAAGGTCGACTGGGAGTTCAGGAAGTCACCATGATGACGCAGATGACGAAGTTGGAGATACTGTTGAGGTTGATTTGAGTTAGGGCTAGGTCCAGCTGGGCTTTATTTCCTGGGCCACCGTTTTCTGTCTGCTTTCGAATACTGATATTCCTTCGGAGCCCTGATAGCTAAATTATTTTTACCTGCATCGATGGATACGTATAATCTGGTGGACTCGCTCTGAAAAATAGACGTGTGCGCCTTACTGAGGTATATGCTATATTGCTGATGAGGGAGCAGTCTTCTCTCACCTGGTTCGCGCGAACCACTCCTTGACTTCTCACTGGATCCCCTAATGATTACTCGTTATACTTGAGTTTTTCTCCAGTTTCATAAGCACGGCAGTGATAGCGGCCGTACAGCAACTGAGCGCTGAACGCTTAGTGTAAATTCAAGCTTTATTCTTACCTTCCGAAATTTTCCAACAAGTCCCCGTTATAAAGTTTTAATTTGTTAGTATTTCTGGAGGCTCTGCTAATTTGTTTTATGATAATCATAATTTATACATTTTTGTGAAGTAGAAATGAGCAACCTACACCTCCACTCCAGCTAGCACGTTCCTAAATATCTCAAAATTGTCGTAACCCCGGTCTACTATGGCAAATACAATTCGTGCAAACCACCCTTCAAACTCTTTCTCCAATAGCACGGATTTTATCACTTTAGCCACGGAGGTTGGGGGACAGCGACGCCCTCCGCAACCCAATGCACCTATAAGTTTGTATGCATCAGTATACGTCGAACGGCAGTATACTCAATGGATTTACCCAAAACAAGATACCTCTTTCCATTTATCCCCGCTATCCTGAGCACAAGCCTCACCTTCTCCTTTAGCTCCTCTTTCGTTGTCACATCAGCAAAGTCATTCCCATCTGGTGTACAACCGGGATTTCTCGGGGAAGTAACGGAAATAACGGAGATGACTTTGCGTGAAGCTGGCGGAAGAAGAGTGGCGGGTTTATAATAATAGAAACCCCGACCAGAAGAACTGGATGCTTCTAATAAATCAGAAAATCCTCTGTCGTTGGACATGTCCAACGGTTCGCGAAAAATCACCACTCCCTCTGAGAATATCCCAGCCATAGATCCGGGGCCCATATCAGGCCATGGATAATGCGAAAGGATATCGGGCTGAGTGAGAGTGCGAAACAAGGTCGAAAAATGACATAGAGCTTGTTCTTGGGTGGCAGAAATTCCAGTTTCCCACCCTTCGCCAGGGTACCTGTCACTGGCCAAATTCAATACCGCAGTTCTACCTTTAGCATCTTCGCCAGCATTGTCCATGAGCTTTCGGGTCACAACAGAAGTATCGCCGGAAAATATTTCTACTGGTGTCTTTTTATGCGGAATGTATGGTCGCTCCATTGCACTCAAAGGAGGTAATTGCTTGTTGATGAACAGGGATAAAGGCGAAGCGCCTTCATAAGCATGTTCTGCTATAATAGATGTCATGGTGTGCAAGTTCTCTTCCACAAATGAAAGGTGGAACCGGTTACGCAATGGTACTGTGGGTCTATGGAAATTTAAGTAAAGAATCAAGGCCCAATTATGAATATTAATCTTACTGTTGCAGAAGAAGTTGGTTGTATATAGTGGAGTCAGAGGATACACTCCTTCGTATCTGACCCACATGGTCATCAAGTGGACCCAACTTTTCCAAGAAAGAACGGAGAAGAGATTGAGAGACTAGGTTTCTTAGTCCCGTTCTTTCAATGAACTCCATTAATTGAAGTTCGTTAGACCGCAATAACATTCTTGCAAAATTTCCGGTAGGGCTTCGTGAGATTGCCGAATTTAAGAATCGCAGAAAAGGTATGCCCACAACAGTTGATATTGTATTTGCACTTTCATACCTGTAATGTTGTATATTCGTAAAGTAGGCACGGAAATTTCGGATATGTCCAAATGGGTCTTGAACCGTCTCGAGATTCAACGAGCCAAAGTTGATGTCAAGCAGCTGTATACCTTGCTTTAAGCGGATAAGTATATCATGAAGAAGGTTATGCGACTCCCACAAGGGCTTGGACACAAGAGCAGTTGCCAGATCCTGGAAATCGGTTCCTGCAATTGTTTCCATGATCAGATCGAACGCCCGTGTCCGAATGCGCATGTTGTATGCCGGACTACATACCAAGTAAGAGAAAAAATATCAGAGGCTGCGTACTCAGCAATCATCTAAACCACATACAGAGATAGTTCCAGTAGATCGCTACAGAACAACTCCCGATCATTGGAGCTTAGTGATGCAGACCTCTGGCGGAAGGTTGCTTCAATCTCAGCCAGTCGCCGTCTAATTATGATTGCATCCAGTATGTGGATCACTGCAGTTCCGACTCGCTTGATGGCTTTCCCAGAGAGAGCACCTAGACCGGGGACGGTCGACGACGAAGAAAAAGTGCCGGTGCTAGTAAAAATACTGTCAGTGTCTGACTCTGAGTGGTCTCGCTCGTTTGAGATCATTGTCGTCGTTGAAATTGCGCAACCAATTAGCAACCTTGATCTGCTTTCGAGGCACTGTAGCACGCTTGGTCAGATGACATGATAAATGAGACGTCGCAAGCATGACTCGGACGGCCGTACCTAGCCAATGAATTGGTTTCGTAGAATCACGATGCGGAATAACTGACACATCATGCACGCTCTCTACATATACTATACCTTCGTTCCCGATAGTACATTTGTTACTTGTAAATATCTCGAAATTGCTATCCCTTGTCCCGGTGGGGCTGAGTACCGCGAATATGATTCGCGCAACCATCCTTAAAATTCCTTCTCCAATAGTACCAATTTTATCAATCCCGCGACAGATATTGGAGGGCAAAGAAGCATTCCGCAATCCATGGCACCTATATATTGTCTTCTGTAAAAGTTGAACAGTAAGGATATGAACTTACCCAAAACAAGATACATTTTTTCCATGTAATGCAGCCACCCGCAGTGCAAACCTTACTTTCTCCTTCAGCTCCTCTTTCACTGCGTCATCAGCAAAATCACTTCCGTTTGGTGTAAGACAAGAATATCTGGGAGCAGCAATAGATATAACAGAGACAACTCTTTGTCTGGTTGGCGGAAGAAAAGAGGCGAACTTAGAATTATAACCTCCACTGGTGAGGTCAGTGGAATCACCCAATGAATCAAGAACTCTTCTAGCATCTAGTGGGTCATGGAAGACGGCTATGCCCTCGGAGAATATCCCAGCCATACAACCAGGACCAGTGTTAGGCCATGGATGATGTGAAATGATGTTTGACTGAGTGAGACTGTGGAAGAGGGTCGAATCGGAATAGCACAGAAATGTTTCCTGACCACTAACTGATATCCAGCTTCCCACTCTCCACCAGGATACCGGTCACTGACCAGGTTCAGTACAGCAGTTTTCCCTTAGCATCATTTCCAACTGCATCCATGAGTCCCCGGTGTTGTGGATTTCATTCTAAGTGCAAGTGCAAGCTTACTAATATTGCATAGCTCCAGTTGAACATACTTGATACATCTGGAATATTCTTCTACTTTCTGCTTACTGCATCTGGAAAAAAACCCTATAGCCCAGGTACATATGAGTTGTCCTCAGGCAGTTTAAGGCTTCTCAGGAGCTCCAGGTTACATAGGCTGCCCAGGGTGTCAGATGACACCCTCCTAATCCTGTGGAGCCTGAGGATCCCTGGGGATCTTTCAGGCTTCAACATATAAATGTGAAACAATAAAATATACTTTCATCTGTCCTTCTACTTACTCTACTCTGATATATCCTACTCTTGTACTGCTTCTTATATACTGTAGTATTGTATTTTATTACTCTATGGTTGTTAGGGATAGTTTCAATTTGATCAAAACACTAATAAAGTCTCAATCTGTTTGAATATTGTTATTCTGAGTAGATAGTTGAATTCCTAGGGCTTGAAAACCCCTACTATGAATTTCTGAGATTTAATCAATTTTACTGACCTCATCAGGCAGTGACTGAGGGGAGTTAGGGATAATTTGCTTGTCAGTCGCAGTATTGTCACAGAGATGCCACAAGTCCGGCACTGTGGCACTGTGGCCAAGTATGGCTCAGACAGCAAGATCAACTGATGCTCATTGCACTGGTCAAATTGTATGAAGATTCAAGGAGGCCACGGTGTGATTGTTTTAATGAGTACACAGAAATAAAGATGCTATATAAAACTTTATATTCAGGGTAAGCTATCACTAGGAGCACATTGAGGAAGAGGAATGGGGACAGGACAAGGAGGAAGTGGTGTGTAAGGTAGATACTGGGATGCAGTCAGGGAAAAGGATGAGTATTGGAAAGTAAAAGGGTAACTGGTTTGAGACTGGGCTGGATTTTCGCAACCAAAATGACAAATTTGAGAGGTTAGTGAAAGCAAATCAGTGGGAGAGTGAGAATGGCAATAAAATAATGAAGGCCCAGGAGTTGGAAAATGGCACTGAGATGACGGCTCTTGTATGTCATTCTCCTTTGGCTTGTCTGGCTGTTTTTGCTTTCATGCAAACAGACTGATGAACCGCTCATACACTTTGAGCTCTGGGTTTGTATTGAAGTGGGACACAATTTGTGTGTGGAGTACATCAAGGGTGGTATTGTCAGATGGAAGATTGAGAGCAAAGGAGATATCAACCAAAGCACTTTTGGGCTTGGACCTGAGTGACCTGGTGAAAGCTGAACTGCTCTGCTCCTGATCTGCATGCCAAATGATGTCTGCATGCTCAGCATCCTTTTGCTTCTCCTACCTCTGGGCTTTGGCCTTCTTTTTTACTGCTTTTTTTGTGCATCTGCAGTTGCCTGCTCCTTCCCTTCCTGAGATGTCAAGATTCTGGCATCTGTGACAACATGCCTTGATGCATCCTTCTTCTGCCCCTTCTTGTTGTATTTGTGCTTTACAATGCTGAGCTCCTAAACTGTTAGAATTGCATGCACAGAGGCAGCATCCCATTGTGATTTTAAGTCACAGTTTGCTTCTTCAAGGTCAACAATACAGTGTGCAAGATCAACTTCTCAGAGTGTGCATGGCAGAAGACTTTGCCAAGAAGAGATGGGAATGGGTTCTTGGATGTAGGAGCTGTGTGTGACTTGTTGGTGAGTGTTCCAGTCTGATGAAAGCAATGAGGTTGAAGAAGACATGCCAAGATCCATGTGGCTGTCATTTTCTGTATCTTTCTCAGAATCTGATGGATGAAAGCTGTCATCAGATTCTGACTCAAAGTCTGACTCATATCTGTCCTCCCTTTCCTCCCTTTCCTCTCTTTCCTCCCTTCCCTCCCTCATCTCCAAGAGAACCTCACTGTCAAATATGGTGTCATCAGAAGAGGCATCTGGAGCATGCAGGAGATGTCTTGGAAAAGATTCTGGTAGTTGGTTTTTAATAGACAATGGAATACTAGGTGCAAAGTCTGAAGCTGAGAAGACTGAAGGATTTAATGGTTGAATTCCAGATTTTTTCCAAGATGCCAAGATTGTAGACTCTTTGAATGACACCTTTCTTGCTTCCCAGTATTCCTTTATCATATAAGTTGCAACTCCATTGGCTCTCCAGTCTCAGTCAATACTGTATCACAGCAGTTGAACCATGCCATCTGTAAAGGTCTAAAGCAGCCAACATCTAGAGGTTGGAGGCAATGGGTAGTATATGGAGGAAGACAGAAGAGAAGGATGTTGTTTGCCAATGCAAGGTTGATCCATCCCTCACTGATGTGAGACCCATGTCCATTGAAAAGAAGTACAATTGGCTTTCCAGATGTGTTTTGCTTTTGTGCATGAGGTATGAAACATTAATTAAATCACTCAAATCCACACTGATCATCTGTCCAGCCATTCTCTGAAGTTGCAATCTGTTGTAGTAGTTAGTAATAGCACCTCAATCAACATCAGGAAAAAGGCCCTATAGCCCAGGCACATATGGGTTGTTATGAGTTGTCCTCAGGCAGTTTAAGGCTTCTCAGGAGTCCTGGGCTGCATAGGCTGCCCAGGATGCCAAAGGACACCCCCCAAATCCTGTGGAGCCTGAGAGTCCCTGGGGATCCCTGAGGCTGCCCTGAAGATCCCTGGGGATCTTTCAGGTGCTCTGAGGTTACAATATATAAATGTGAAATAATATAATATACCTTCATCTGTTCTTCTACTTACTCTACTCTGTATATCCTACTCTTGTATTGCTTTTAATGTACTGTAATATTGTATTTTATTATATAGCTGTGATTATTTATTGTTACCTATTACTTCAGTTTTATTAGTCAGTTATTATACTTTAAGTACAGTTTATTATACTAATGTAAGCTCTGTATTGACTTAACATAATCAAGCACCATATATTTGTGTAGTACAAAGCCTATACATATGTACATAGTATATATACAATAAGTTATAATAATATTGTGCATGTTTGGACCATGGGAACATTTTTTTGATTGTAGACAGTTCATGGTGAGCTCATCATGTGATTCATTAAAAAAGTGAAAACCTCTGCATAATTCTCACTAAATAAATATTCTGGTTGTGCATTTATACAAGAATAATGCATAACTGTATATTTGAAATCTAATTTTGCATGATTTGTAGCATTTAGAATATTTCTGCTCCTGGGATCCTCAGGGAGCCCCAGGGAGCCCTCAGGGAGCCCCAGGGAGCCCTCAGGGAGCCCCAGGGAGCCCTCAGGGAGCCCCAGGGAGCCCTCAGGGACTCTCAGGTTATTTTCAAACATCTTCCAGGGAGCCTAGGAATTGGCCCAAAACCTGGGAAGCCTAAGCAGCCTAAGCAACTTGGAGTACCTGAGAGTGCCTGAGGGTTCCTAGGATTTGGCCATTTTCCTGGGCACCCTCAGGCTTCCTGTATTTGCCTGGGCTTAAGGTACTTTTCCTGATGAAGTCTGGTACATACAGAATGTCATTGTCAACCTCCATCCATTCTGGAAATTTTCCAACACCTTTGAAGATAAAACATGGAGGAATATTTGCTGTACCATCTGTGCAGACAGAATCAATGATTGTCACCAGCTTGAGATTATCACTTTTCTGCCAGTACATCATCCTATCCTCTCTGGAGAAGAAGTATCACTTCTGGGTATTCTTTCAACCTCCTCCCACCTGAATGCCTTTTTCATCCATATTGTACACATTTTCCCAAGGAATATCTTTCTCCTTCAAGACTTCATCTAGAAGCTTGAAATGCCAGTGAACAGTCTCGTAGTTAAAGGCCTGTGCTCACTTTGGGTCCAGACCAGAGCCTTGTGCAGTTTTCAGCTCTGCTGTGTGTGCTTTCTTAAAGTTTCATATCCATAATTGCAAGACCATCTTCTCTGTCACTTGAACTCCCTTTGCCTCAAGAATAGCTTGCACCTTTTATCGGAGAGTGCATTTGTTGACTGGCAGGCCAGGGAGTCCAAGATAGTACACCCAGCTGAGGAGCACCTTTTGTTCTGCTTCAGTCAAAAGGGCCTCTTTATTGTGTGCCACCTTCTTTGATTCAATACCTCTGATCCAGTTTTGGAGTGTCCAAGGAGGGACATTGTGGGATTTTGCAGCAGCAGCCATGGTTGGGAATTTATTTGTGCAATTGAGATCATGCTTTGCTTCCTTCAGTCTTTCTTCAGTGGCATCATCAATCTTGTGAGGCTTCACAGGGTTTTTTTGGAGAGATTTAGGCCTGGTCATTGTGATATGTTGCATTTGTAGTCACATTTGTAGTTGAGTCTGTGGACAGGACTTGTGCATTGATGCTGAGCCAACCCACAGCATCCCCTCCCCTGCACTCAATGTCACACTCAACTTATCTTTTACTTCATTTTGGTGCTCATTCATTCAATACTGCATGGATTTTCTTGGAATTTAGGATTTAAGCTCTTCAAAACATAATACAAAGCCCTAGCCACTTTAGTGTATTTATTCTATTCATTATTATAATGTTCCTGGCACTTTGATGAAAGTATACAGTTGAGTAGACTCACTATTCACTCGACCACTTCATCTCCCCTTGAAATATTCTCAATGTAAGTGGATAGAAGTAAGCACTAGTATTCAAACATGCTATAAAAAATTTACTATGGCCATTTGACAAGCAGAAGGCCTTCATTTCAGCAATTTTTTGAAAATTTAACTATCCCTAACCTGAAACTATCCCTAACAACCATAGTATACTTGTAATGATACATTGTTTCCTATTACTTTAGTTTTTCTAGTCAGTTATTACACTTTAAGTACAGTCTATTATACTAATGTAAGCTCTGTATTAACTTAACATACTTGAGTACAGTATATTTGTGTAGTACAAAGCCTATACATATGTACATAGTATATATACAATAGGTTATAATAATACTGTGCATGTTTTGACTATGGGAAAAATTTTTGATTGTAGGTAGTTCACAGTGAGCTCATCATGTGATTTATTAAAAAAAGTCGAAATCTCTGCATAATTTCCACAAAATAAATGTTCTGGTTGTATATTTACACAAGAATAATATATAACTATATGTTTGCAATGTAATTTTCTATAATTTGTAGCATTTAAAATATTTCTGCTTCTGGAATCCTGAGGGAGACCTCAAGGATTCTCAGGCCACCTTCAAACATCTTTCAGAGAGCCTAGAAATTGGCCTAAAACCTGGGAAGCCTAAGCAACCTAAGCAACTTAGAGTGCCTGAGAGTGCCTGAGAGTGCCTGAGGGCTCCTAGGATTTGGTCAATTTCCTGGGTGTCCTCAGACTTCCTGTACTTGCCTGGGTAAAAGGTGCTTTTCCAGATGTGACACTCTTTTCCTTATGACTCACTTACTGTGGACATTAGTAATCAGTAGAACCTTCTAGATACTATGTACTTAGGTATATAAGGCTCCAACAAGAGCCAGCAATAACAAGTTCATTATTCATCTCATAACCCATTATCAACAATACCTGGGTGATAACAAAAGTGTCTCTGTTGAATACTTCTACTGGCATATTTTTGGGTTTAATGTATGGTCATTTGCTTGGTCTTAATGGAGGCAATTGTCTACCAATGAATTTGGATGAAGCCGAAGCTCCTTCAAATGCATATTCACTTGTACAAGTGAAAGATGGAGTTCTTCATATGTTGGTACTGTAGTTCTGTGACTAGCAGGTCTAAGCAGAGAATTTGAGTTGAAAAAAGGATAATCCTACTGTTCCATAAGGAAGGAATTTTCTATCAAGGAGTGAGGTTTCATCCTCTGTTCAATTTGAACCACATATGAGGAGTCCTCAAGTGGACCCAACTTTGCTAAGAAAGCCCAGAGGAGAGATAGGGAGGCCAAAGCTCTCAACCCAGTTCTAATAATGAACTTGAACAAATTAAGTTCAGCTGAATGCAATAGCATCCTTGAAAAATCTCACCCTGAACTTGGTGAGGCTGCAAAGTGCAAGAGACGCAGAAAAGGACTGTCCACAAATGTTGACATTGATGTCAAGTTTGCAGGACTGGAAGGCAAAATGTTCACAATGTAGGTCCGGAAATTCTGGATGTTCCCAAAAGAGTCCTCGGTCGATTCAGATTGCAAGGTGCCAGGGTTGATGCCAAGGAGCTGTATGCCTCCCTGTAAACAAAGAAGGATATCATGCAGAAGGTAATGCGACTCCTGCAGCGGCTTATCCAGAAGTGCAGTGGCTAGATCCTCAAAATCTAGTCCTGCAATTTTTTCCATTATCAAAGCAAACGCTCGGGTTTGCATATTATAGCCTGGCCTGCATTCATACCAAGAAAAAGTGAGGGATTAATCAGGTACTTCACATAATCCACAGCCTCAAAGGTCACCTACAGAGACAACTCGAGCAAATCACTATACAGTAATCTTCGATTATCGATGTCCACTGAGACTGATTGTTGTCGGAGGGCAACTTCAATTTCAGCTAGTCACTGCCCAATTAGAATTGCATCCAGCACTTGCACTACTGCAGACCCGACTCCCTTGATGACTTTTCCAGAGAGTGGTCCAAGTCCAGGGACAGTAGATGCCAGTGCCAGTAAACAGGCTACTAGTGTCTGATTCTGAGTATTCTCGTTCATTGGTGCTACTCATGGTCATGTTTTGGTCATGTTGGTCACTGAATAAACCATTCCCCAATCGGCGATTTTGAATTCCGGTAGGCTTCTCATGGCAGTGCAGTACAGCACCTTTGAATGATTACCATTTTCGTAGGCCACTTTTTCTTGAGACTATATTATAATGTACACGCAGTCGATACTGAGGCGTGTTATACCTCCACGCTAGTACTAAAACAGTGTTGATATGGCACCCATGAAAAACTGACCCCAAGGTTGAGCCATTTCATTCCAGCTGTATTATAATTTGGCCATAATAATATAATTTCGGGCACCCGCCAATTATTTGATATATATTATGGTAATTTTCAATATCAATGACATTCAAAAAAGAAGTTTAAAGTATATATGGCGTGATATGCATATATCATATGCACGAGTCATGCAGCTGCAACTTGTCCTTTAGTTTCATGGGCTGCAAATGGCTCACTGATGATACAAATTGAATCTTCATCAGGGTTGAACCTAGGTGAGCCGCATTGAAAAGTCAGTGGAATGAAGACACTGGTGGTGGCACAATAGAAAGGCAAAGTGACTGATGACTCATGCATATCATGCCCTATTTTGAACTTTTTTTTCAAATGTCATTATTATTGAAAATTACAATAATTATACATTTTTGTGAAGTATCTGTTGTGGGAATCTCGAAGGAAGGAAAGCAAGCTCAATTTAGTAATTCTAACTACAACATATATATAGCTAAGTAAGCGACTCGAGTCAACGGAAGCAAAACTTTGGACTAAGATAATGCAGACGAAATAAATTAAGCAAGGATATGCAGAGCGGCCGGACAACTAATCGGCATGGGTGCTCCTTAACAGTATCAATGAGCAAGCTACATCTCCACTCCAGCTAGCACATTCTTAAATATCTCAAAATTCCTATGACCCCTCCGGTCTGAGTCTAGTATAGCAAATACTATTTTTGCAAACCATCCTTCAAATTCCTTCTCCATTAGCACCGATTTCATCAATCTGGCGACGGAGGCGGGAGGGCAAAAATGCCCTCCGCAACCCATTGCACCTATGTATATATATTTGTCAGTAGAAGTTGGACGGTGATATGATAAATGGATATACCTAAAACAAGGTACCTCTTTCCATGCATCCCTGCTATCCTCAGCACAAGCCTCACCTTCTCCTTCAGCTCCTCTTTCACTCCTTGTTCAGCAAAATCACTTCCATCTGGTGAACAACGAGGATATCTCGGAGAAGCAACAGAGATGACGGACATGACCTTTCGTGAGGCTAGCGGAAGGAAGGGAGCAAATCTAGAATTATAGTAACCTTGACTAGAATCTTCCAGTAAATCAAGAAATCCTTTGTCCTTTTTCATATTCAATGGCTCGCGAAAAATCACGACGCCCTCTGAGAATATCCCGACCACAGATCCTGGGCCAGTATTAGGCCATGGATAATGCGAGATGGTGTCTGGCTGAGTGAGGGTGTGGACAAGAGTCGAGAAATGGCATAAAGATATTTCCTGAGAAGCGGAAATTCCAGTTTGCCATCCCCCGCCTGGATGCTTGTTACTAGCCAGGCTAAAAACGGCAGTTCTACCTTTAGCATCTTCGCCTGCGCTGTCCATAAGCTGTCGGGCAACAACAGAAGTGTCGCCATTGAAAACTTCTATTGGCGTCTTCTTACATTCCATGTATGGTCTCTCGCTTGCATTCAAGGGGGGTAACTGTCCATCGATGAATTTAGACAAAGGTGAAGCACCCTTGTCTGCATGTTCTGCTATGATCGATGCGAAAATTCGCATGTTCTCCTCTTCAAATGAGAGGCGGAGCTGTTCATGCAATGACCCTGTGGTTCTAGGGATGTTTCAGCAGAGAACATGAGACATATAAGGAGTAGCCATACTGTTGCATAAGGAAGGAGCCAGATTCAACACTCTTTCGCATTTGATCCACATAATTGTCAAGCGGACCCAACCTTTCTAAAAAAGAGAGGAAAAGAGATTGAGAAACTGAATTCATCCCTGTTGTGTTGATGAAGTTGAGTAAGCCAAGTTCGTCTGATTGCAATAGCATTCTTGCAAAATCTCGAGATGGGCTCTGCGAAATTGCCGAATTTATGAAACGCAGAAAAGGTATGCCCACAGTAGTTGATATGGCCATTGAATTTCCAGGGGTGTAAAGTTGAATGTTTGTAAAGTAGGCTCGGAAATTTTGGAGATGCCCAAATGGGTCTTCAACCGTCTTGAGGTTCAATGAGCCAAAGTTGACGTCAAGAAGCTGTATACCTTTTCGTAAACGGATAAGGATATCATTTAGAAGGTCGTGCGACTCCCACAAGGGCTTGGACACAAGAGCAGTCGCCAGATCCTCGAAACCGGTTCCCGCAATTATTTCCATGATCAGATCGAACGCCCGTGTCCGAATGCGTATATTATTGGCCGGACTACGAAGTAAGAGCAGAAAAATCAAAGGCTACGTACTCAGCAATCACTTAAACCACATACAGTGATAATTCCAGTAGATCGCTATAGAACAATTCCTGATCATTGGAGTTTAATGATCCAGACCTTTGGCGGAAGGTTGTTTCAATCTCAGCGAGCCGCCGTCTAATTACGATTGCATCCAGTATTTGGACCACTGCAGTCCCGACCCGCTTGATGGCTTTTCCGGAGAGAGCACCTAGTCCGGGGACGGTCGACGACGAAGAAAAGGTGCCGGTGCTTGTGAAAATACTATCAGTGTCTGACTCTGAGTAGTCCCACTCGTTTGAGTTCATGGTCGTTGTTGAAATTGTGCAGCCAAACAGCAACCTTGATCTGCTTTCGTGGCAATGTAGCACGCTTAGTAAGACAAAATGATAGATGAGATGTCGCAGGCATGACGGCGGTATCTAGCCAAGGCCCAATGAATTGGTTTCGTAGAATCACGAAGAATCACGGTGGATACTACAGGGAATAATTGACACATTATGCACATACTCTACATATGCTACACCTTCGTTCCCGATAGTACATTTGTAAATATCTCGAAATTGCTATCCCCCGGTGTCCCGTTGGCGCTGAGTACCGCGAATATGATTCGCGCAAACCATCCTTGAAATTCCTTCTCCAATAGTACTGATTTCATCAATCCAGCAACAGATATTGGAGGGCAAAGATACGTTCCGCAGCCCAAGGCGCCTACATGTTTTCATCAGTAGAAGTTGAACGGTGGCAATATGAACTTACCCAAAACAAGATACCTTTTTCCATGTAATGCGGCCATCCTCAGTGCAAGTCTTACTTTCTCCTTCAGCTCCTCTTTCACCACATCATCAGCAAAATCATTTCCACCTAGTGAGAGACGAGGATAACTAGGAGCAGCAATAGATATGACAGAGACAACTCTTCGTTTGGTTGACGGAAGAAGAGAGGCAAATTTGGAATTATAACCTCCACTGATAGGGCCAATGGAATCATCCGATGAACCAAGAACACTTCTAGCATCCATTGGTTCACGGAAAATAACTACGCCCTCGGAGAATATCCCAGCCACACAACCAGGACCAGTGTTAGGCCAGGGATAATATGAAACGATGTTTGGCTGAGTGAGACTGTGGAACAGGGTCGAAGAATAGCACAGATACGTTTCCTGACCATTAATGTATCCAGCTTCCCATCCTCCACCAGGATACCGGTCACTGGCCAGGCTCAATATAGCAGTTTTTCCCTTAGCATCATTTCCAACAGCGTCCATGAGTCCCCGGGTGATAACAAAAGTGTCTCCATTGAATACTTCTACAGGCATATTTTTGGGTTCAATGTATGGTCGTTTGCTTGGCCTTAATGGAGGCAATTGTCTACCAAAGAATTTGGATAAAACCGAGGCTCCTTCGAATGCATGTTCTGCTATAACTGATGGAAACATGAGCATGTTCACTTGTACAAGTGAAAGATGGAGCTCTTCATATGTCGTTATTGTGGTTCTGGGACTAGCAGGTTTAAGCAGAGAATTTGAGTTGAAAGAAGGATGATCCTACTGTTGCGTAAGGAGAGGATTTTCTATCAAGAAGTGAGGTTCAAAACTCTGTTGAATTTGAGCCACACATGTGGAATCTTCAAGAGGACCTAACTTTGCTAAGGAGGCCCAGAGGAGAGATTGGGATGCTGAAGCTCTCAACCCAGTTCTAACAATGAATTTGAACAAATTAAGCTCATCTGAATGAAATAACATCCTTGAGAAATCTCGTCCTGTACTTTGTGAGACCGCAAAGTGTAACAGCCGCAGAAAAGGACTGCCCACAAATGTTGATATCGTCATCGAGTTTGCGAGACTGGAAGGCGAAATGTTCACAAAGTAGGTCTGGAAATTCTGGACGTACCCAAAAGGATCTTCGGTCGATTCACATTGCGGGGCGCCAGGAATGTTGTCAAGGAGCTGTATACCTTCCTGTAAACGAAGAAGGACTTCACGCAGAAGGTCGTGCGAGACCCGCAGCGGCTTATCCAGAAGTGCAGTGGCTAGATCCTCGAAATCTGTTCCTGCAACTTTTCTCATTATCAGATCAAACGCTCGAGTTCGAATCCGCGTATTGTACACTGGCCTGTATTATACGAAATGAAAGTGAGGGAACAATCACATAATCGTCAGCCTTAAAGATCACCCACAGAGCCAACTCGAGCAAATCACTATACAGTGATCTTCGATTATCGATGTCCATTAAGACTGATTGTTGTCGGAGGGCAACTTCAATTTCAGCTAATCGCCGCCTGATAAGGATTGCATCCAACACTTGCACTACTGCAGACCCGACTCGCTTGATGACTTTTCCAGAGAGTGCACCAAGTCCGGGGATGGTGGACGACGAAGTGTACGTGCCAGTGCCAGTAAAAAGGCTGCTAGTATCTGATTCTGAGTAGTCTCGTTCATTGGTGCTACTCATGGTTGTGTTGGTCACTGAACAAACCGTTCCCCAATCAGCGACTATGAATTCCGGTAAGCTTCTCGTGGCAGTGCTCCACAGCACCTTTAACAAATACCGTTTTCGTAGGTCATTTTTTATGTATTATAATGTACAGACAATCAATGCTCTCAACTGAGGTGTGCTATACCTCCACTCCGGCTAGTACATTTCTAAATATCTCAAAATTGCTATAACCTGCACCAACGGGACTGAGTACTGCAAATATAACTCGCGCAAACCATCCTTGAAATTCCTCCTCCAATAGCACAGACTTCATTAATCTGGCGACAGAAGGTGGAGGGCAAAAATATGCCCCACAGCCCATAGCACCTATATGTTTCTATCAGTAACACTCTACAAGCGGTATGAAAGATGGATTCACCCAAAACAAGATATGTCTTTCCATGCAATGCAGCCATCCTTAGCACCAGCCTTACCTTCTCCTTCAACTCCTCTTTCGCTCCCTCACTGGCAAAGTCGCTTCCATCCTCTGTGAGACGGGGGTACCTAGGAGCAGCAACGGAGATGACGGAGAGGACTTTTCGTGAGGCCCGCGGGAGTAGAGGAGCGATGGAGTCACGAGTGTGCTCTTGACTTGCAGGATCGGAATCATTCAATAAATCGAGGATATCTCCAGCTTTGAGGAAGTTCAGTGGCTCACGGAAGACCACTACACCCTCGGAGAATATCCCAGCAACACAACCAGGCCCTGTATTGGGCCAGGGATAATGTGAAATGGTGCCAGGCTGCGTGAGGGTATGGAATAAGGTAGAGGAATAACATAGACATTCTTCCTGCGCAATAGATCCAGATTCCCACCCCCCACCAGGATGCTCGTCGCTGGCTAAATTTAACACCGCAGTTTTCCCTTTAGCGTCTTCACCGGCGGCATCCATGAGCTCTCGGGCAATGACAAACGTATCGCCGTTGAATACTTCTACTGGCATCCTTTTAGGTTCATTGTATGGTCGCTTGCTTGCATCTAACGGTGGCAATTGTCCATCAATGAATTTGGACAGAGACGAAGCTCCTTCCGACGCATGTTCTGCTGTGACTGAGGCAAAAATCCGCTTGTTCTCCTGTACAAGCGGAAGCTGAAGCTGTTCGTATGATGGCATTGTGGGTCTGTGAAGGAATTTGGGCACCTGTGTCAGAGAATCTGGGATAAATAAGGGCAATCGCACAGTTCCAGAGTGACCAAAGTCGGATTCAGTATGGTTTATCGTGGAAGCGGAAATGAGACACGGAGGAGGTAAAAACAAAGAATTGATTAATGAAAGAGCACTAGTGTTCATGAACAGATCGCGCACTTGAGCTGTACCAGAGCTGTACTAGAGCTGTACCAAGTTGGTACTAACGACGATGAGAACGATACAGCCATTGACGCTTGAAGGCTATGGTGCCGGGCCGCGGCAAAAATGTTCATGTGCTTTTCATATGACACTAATCAGCGCCACGCAACGCGTTTGCTTTCCGTTTTTCGAAGAGTTTATGTCTGTCGTAATTACCAAGACTCTTAGTCGAGGAAGGTGCGATGATATAGAGCTACATTTTCGATGGATTTGGTGCTTGGGTAAGTCGCTGAGTACTACCCCTTCCAACTTTTTAACCACCTGTAGAACGCTTTTGGTTTCACATATTCGAGAATCAGAGTATCTGCATCGGTCTTTCTGTACTCCGCTCAAGCGGCCTGAGCAACTGGTTGAATAAGCTTCACAAGAGCACGAGCTACAATTTGTGCGTGCCATGGTTGTGTCACCCAATAGGCAATCAGGAAGCCATGACGTGAATAAACGAGAACAAGTTGTTATTTGGTGTGCTTCATTCCGGATGTATTTAAGGAAATCTCGTTTAATTTGCTCTTCATGCATAGTCGATTCATAATTTCTCAGAAGTACATAATATTACATGGATATTGTAGATTTATCATATTCATAAAATAAGTACCCGAAACCTTTTTGTGGGCATAACCGCGATCAACGCTGCAATTTTAGGTCCATATCATGTCACCATATCCTAAAAGTAGATCTGAAGTTTTCCCAACGAGACAGCTGAGGAATCTGGATTTCCCAACTTGAGACACAGTCAGCAACAATGCGTATCTGGCTATTTCCGAGGGTTCAACTTACTGTACGATAAGATTTCCTTTTCCGACGACTTTATCGCCGGCCCATATCGGCATTCCAGCACCCGGCACTATTTGCGATCCCATGAAAGCGTGGCGAAGCGGGGATGAGGGACGTGGAATTCTAACGGCCAGAAGCTGCCCGTCTAAACCCGCAAAACAAACCCTTCCATCCTGATATTTCAGGCTTTCCGTCCAAGTGACCCTGACTTCCATGACAAGATCATTTTCCACGCGTACGAAACGGTCATGATGCGCCTGTTGGACAACGAAGACGATATCCTGGAACTTGTTGGGGATTCGTTCGTGTCCAACTCCTCGAAAAATGATCTCTGTCCCCGGTTGGCAACCAGGCGGAACATCGACATCGAGGACGACGTTCATTCGTTGTCCCGAAAGCAAATGGCGCTTGATGCGAATTGGAAAAACCCTGCCTTCGCACAACTCCTCCAGTGTCATGGTCAACGAGTACCTCCACTCTCTGGATGTACCCATACCGATGGAAGCTACAGGAGCATTGGATTCGTGAGGAAAAGCGTAATGACCAGACGTATGCTTGACAATGAATGAGACTGTTCGCTTCATTGCATCAGCCTCGCTACTGCAGGCAAAAGTTGTCAGTCGTTTTATAACCGTCAGTTAATGAAAGAAAAACGAACAAATTCGAACCATCAGTCGACCTGCGCGGGAGGCTAGGCTTGGTAGTCAAGGGACTATCGGATAGATAACTTGGGAAGATTGGACTATCGGTAGAACTTCTTCTAAGGCGGTGAGATTCTAACACGTTTGTGATAGATTGAGGTGGGAGAACGCGAAGATAGTTTCCTTGAGCGTCAGAAGGTAGAGTATCACAGCTTGTAGAGGGATATCGCATGCTAAATCTGGAAGTGGATGGCACAGAAGTCATAGACTCGAAGCTTGATTGACGAGATGACGACGTAAAAGTGCCGGAGGATTGACGACGAGGAGTGCTCGGCATCTTGTACTCAGTGCTCCTCTTGGTTTGAAGTGAACGCCTGGATGGATCCAAGTCTTGAAGTGACACATTGGCGCGTTCAAAGTGATGTTCGCGCATGATGATACGGTACGCGTTGTTGATCTAAATCAGGTAATCAGTCAATCAAACGCCCAAAGGTATAAAACTTGTCGAACTAACCTGGACGAATTTAGCGGTTGCGTGATTCTTGTCATCGGTGTGACGATCAGGATGCCATGCAAGTGCCTGCAGAACAGATATTCTGCTTGTGAGTAGAAGGAGGATGATTCCAAGGCTCAAAAGTCATTCACTAGTTTCTTGTAAGCTGCTTTGATCTCTTCTCTAGAGGCATCGTTACTGACGCCCAAGACTTGGTGCCAGTGGTCCCTGTGCGGTTTTGACTTGAGGGGCATGTAAAAAGCTGTGGAAATTCCGAATAGAATCTGTTCGAGCGTAAAGGGGAGAAAGAAGTATGGCTTAAATAACACTGAGAGCATGTAACTGAATCGTAATCGACCAGATTGCTCGCGGAAGAGCCAAAGTGAGGGCTCTACGGAGAGCCTATCCGAAGTTTCATAGATCATGAATGCGCAGCAATATAGATCATTAAACAGATGGTACGGCGACCTCGTGTTTTGCACGAAGCGGAAATTGGAGCGCAAATTTGAAGAAATACCATGGGGAAGGGGGGCGGCTGAAGATTCTCTTGAGTCAGAATATGATTTCAGGGGGCGCGATTCGAGCTGATATTGAATTTGCCGGTTAATGAAGACAGTGGTTTGAAAGGAAAATGCCCATCAGCGCTAAATTACCACCCGGAGAAAGGTGGCCACGTACGGTCCGAAAATGTCAAGGTGCCTTCCTCCAGAACAATCGACCTTCGTGCAATCTACATTCTTCTTTTCTTCCTTCCGTAAGTTCACATATTCAACTACAGAATTAGAAAAACAGACGATGGAGCTTTTTTCATCTAGATCAGCCTTTCATTTCGGCCAAACCCACCTAGATTCCCGCAGCTTGACCGGTCGAGTCGAATCTCTCCACCTTGTCTGCCCCAAGATTTCATTTATGGTAATAAGGCTCCGAAATCTAATTTAGTCCATCGCAACCCTTGAACATCATACAACGACTAGCGTCAGTAATCTTTTCCTTCAAAGTCGGGTTAGATGACATTCGGTAGGTTGATCAACTCGAAAATGTTAGTGGATCGCTGCCTTCACCTTCCAGAGCGCGATCGGTCTCTGTATCCTGCACCGCATGGCCAGGTATTTACAGGCGATCTAATGCCCAGACAAGCTATATGTGAGGCCAAAATACCTTTTAACTTCCCATCTCTTTCCCTTGTACTATGAAGACTGTTGGGAAGGGTTCATTGCCTTGTCATCCGTTGAAAATTTTGGCGAAGATTGATCCCATTACCCTAGTTCAACAAGTATTTTGTCTCTAACATATCAAAAAGTTACTATCATAAATGCCATTCATTGCAGGCAGCCATCCCAAGATGACGTGGACTCTGTCCTCGGATATGTCCTAAAGTTCAGGCGATGGGCAAGTCGGAGCAGTATGCTCGCTTTTGTTAAGTTTTTGTGGGCTGAATAATACTGCGCTTGGAGACCTTTACCTGGACAAGTCCCATCCGTGCCCGACCCTAACGTCCGCCTGCCTGACACTTCAGTGATTGAGGAAGCACCCCAAAACATGGCAGAGGTCTCTCTGCCATTATCAATGCACAGACTGTGGTTACCTAAAAACGTACAGATCAACGTGGAGGTTACCATCCGGTTCACATCACTTTGATAAGCAATTAGCATTGTTATCGTGACTAGGACCTAGGGTACAGCGATTGGACACTGCTTCCTCACTAGTCCTTCCTTGGAAGGCGGACTTTTTCGTTGAGTTTGTTCTCGGGTTAAACTCAGTAATTCAAGCTCATGCTACTTTCTGTCAGAAAGTGTTTGTATTCCATTCATTCGTGAATGTCAGGGGCTCTATAATGATATCGGTACTCCTATCGCCGAAATTCATGAGCCCGTCAACGCTTATCGCTTGATCGTGGGGATTTTTCTCGTGCGTATCGCAATCTTCCTGACTGTGCACTGCAGCATTGCCAGTACAATGAAAGCCCTTTACAATCTTCGAAGAAGCAGTAAAAGCGTCTTCAGTGATTGGGAAGACCGTCGTTCGTGTATAGTATTCAAAATTCCCGGGCTAAATCGTAAAAGACCTCCACAGTGAGGAACAATACGCAAGCTTGTGTGTGTATAGGAGAAACTAGAATAGTACCCGAGAGCATATGAGATCAAATTCGCACATCTAGACGGGATGAACGACTTTAAAGCTATTAAGCCTGGTCTTGATCTACGTCTGTACTCCTTGCTGTAATACTTGCGTGCGGGTAATTGGCCTAAATAAGGGTGGAAAGTGAGACATCGAATCGGCACCCTCACACACACACAAGTCGGAGATGGCAGCCTATCGACGAAGGTGTGTATGTAGGAGGTCAAAGAGCGGGTGCTATGGTGCCCGCACTCAATGCGTATCATAGCGCTGTAGGGCTTGAGCCCTACACCAGCCCACAAACGACGCTTCGCCAGCCAGGAACGGACCAACTTTTGAACCTTGTTGTAGGCATACCCTATTTTCTCGGTAGTTTCTGGTGAACTAGGCGAATTTACCGTCTAATAGATCCGTCGGCTCGTCGTGTATGACCGCGAATATGAGCCGCTATAGCAGGGCCCTAAGAAAGGAAAAATTATACAATAATTAAATAGACTCACCGACGTCCTTAGAGGGGACATGTCGATGCAGCGCCAGCCTGTAGGTAATGAATACACCCAGGGCGCATCTTCAATAAACAGAAAATAATAATCAGTCGGTCATTTCGCATGTCATTTTTGAGATGTTTTCCCAGACTTTGTTTCTTTTCGCTATGAGCTGGCGTGTGGCACGGGCCCAGGAAGGCGTCGGATCCAAACAGGTTCAAGTCACCGCGGCGATGAAGGAAACCTCGCCAGCGGAGGCGGAAAGAACGTTTGCCATCTTACCATCTGCCTCGTTTCGCCGCCCACATAAATCAAATAACTAAAGCCGTCGATAGTTACACTACGGCGCTCGAATGTTTCAGAACTAAGTCCGGTCAGCAACACTCAGTGATTGCGTGGCTGGTTAAGCTCAGCGACGTGCGATGCAGCCGCTAGTTAACTGTGTTGCCAAGCAATACAAAGAAAAAGGCAGGAAATAGGCAGTTATGCCAGGTTAAGCTCGTGGTAAATCTATTCCCGAATTGACAAGGACAGCGAACGTCTGAGAAGCATGTTCGTACCCTGTACCCTGCTCAAGCCCAACCTTTGAAAATTTTCCTCAAACGATGTCCCTCGACAATGATCATTGTGAGCCAATCGCAGGGATCAACAGTTTACGAAGATTGAGCAGAATGAAGACAAGAGTGTCGCAAAACGTGGACGTACTTTTTGATCGCTACGTATACACTTTTGAAGATCTTTCCTCTCAAGTGCCGATAGTAATGCTAAAGCTGCGACGTCAAATACGGGTTTCCGATGACCAAAGTATCGGGCGCTTCAAAATTGGGGCAAGATAGAGAACTCTGTCAACTTTTACGGTTTGTTCAAAGCCTTTTCAGACTTTAACTTTGCATGAAGAATCTGAAAACGTAAGAAACGCTTTACTGTCTATTTGCCGCTCGGCATGTACCTAGTTGGCTGAGGGTCAGCAGTCGGCCAGGTTTGCGAGTGTGATCTGGCGCCTCGTCGTCCGCGCGAGCGCTGGCGCGTTGACGTGTTGACGTCCTCGGGTGGAAAAACCGGACCGGATATGTACACGAGACATTTTGGGCCACTTTTCGACGCGTCGCCGTTCATGGGCAGACACAACCAAAGTATACGCCGAATTAGCCAGTGTACAGCCCACAGTGAACTTTAACTGATTCCGGCGCTCATTCTCTCCGAGGTTTCTAGATTTAGATACCCTGCAAGTCCAGATACTTCGTAGGTAGCTGGGTCTAATTAGCAATGCCAGTTCTGATACACCCAAAGATGAGTATCAGAAGTCCACAAAACGTAAGCAGCTTACTCTTAATCCCTCGTCCCGCGAACGCACGGGGGGTTCGCTTGAAGTTTAGCGGACATCTGTCGCCTATGCTTTTACAGCTGCTATGCACTTACAGAGAGTACTTGTCCGACGCGCAAGTGACGCGTCCTTCCGAGTCGTTGTCCGCGTCGTTGGCCAAATCGGACCGGATATCGACGCAGCTTTGACATTTCCTTTTCAACAGTTCTCAACACACCTCGACCCGTTCATGCAAATTGCAACGTTCATGTCGCGGTGAGCCTGCACGTCCAAATATAGTTTCCGATGACCAAGGTATCGGGCCTACTAAAATTGGGTCCCATCTGCAAGTCGTTATCTGCAGACTTCAAACTTCCGATGAGCCCCTGAAAACGTAAAATAAATCTTACTGCCCACCTATCACTTCACGAATGTGCCTAGTTGGCTAACGTGGCTAACGGTGCTAACGGCTACCACAGCCAAATTGTGTCAGTACCACAATTCGGACCGGATATCTGCACACCTTCCAAAGTACTCGACGCGATCATGCAGATGCAACGGAAACGCCGATGACCCTATTCTTCTCCGAGGATTCGTGGATACCTGGGATAGCGGGTTTACACAACTTGCAAGTTCAGGTAGCCGGGAACAATCTTTTTGTCAATTTCGACGCGTCCATGGGCAAACACAGCCAGCATAGAGTAGACGATGGCCATGGTCAAGGTTCTGGTAGCATCTATGACGATGCTAGAAACGTAACCGATAGCGGAGCGACCGACATCATAGGAAAAAACCCGGTGGATGTACAAGAAACAAGTCTGCGGCTTGTTTGAAAAGCTTTGACGCGTCTTTAGTCGTCGTGTTGTGGTCCGCGTCAGGTTGGCAAATTCGGGCCGGATACCCGCACAACTTTGACTGACACGTTCTTGGGCAAACGCAACGTTAATGTTGACGAGAAGACGCCCCTCGGCCTTGAGAACATCAAGCTACCACGCCCAATCCCATACCCATACCCATACCCTCTGATTCCGGCCCCTCGATTCTGAAAACGTAACAGATAGCGCGACCGACATCAGAGGAGAAAATTTTGAGGGCGTATATACAAGAAAGCCTGCGGTTTGTTCGAACTTTGACGCGTCTTTCGTCGTCGTATCGTGGTCCGCGTCAGGTTGGCAGAAATCGGACC
Organism: Collybiopsis luxurians FD-317 M1; assembly: GCA_000827265.1. Classification (NCBI taxonomy): domain Eukaryota; kingdom Fungi; phylum Basidiomycota; class Agaricomycetes; order Agaricales; family Omphalotaceae; genus Collybiopsis; species Collybiopsis luxurians. Next base: position 258,859 of record KN834755.1, on the reverse strand, counting down.
GGATACCCGCACAGCTCCGACAACGTTCTTGGGCTAAACACAACGCGTGCACGTTAACGAGAAGACACCCCTCGGCCTCTAGAGCATGGCTAGCATTAAGCTACCATACCAAATCCCATGCCCATACCCTCTGATTCTGGCCGCTGAATACCCGTGCTCAGTCCCCCAATTCTAGAAACGTAACCGATAGCGAAGCCACCACCACCGGAAGAGAAAATTTTGAGGGCGTACATACAGGAAGAAAGCCTGCGGTTTGTTCAAACTTGACGCGTCTTCAGTCGCGTCGTGGTCCGCGTCAGGTTGAAAAAAATCGGACCGGATACCCGCACAGCTTTGGCTTTGACCGATAACGTTCTTGACTCTTGAGAGAAGAAGCCCCCTCGACCTCGAGAGCGTGGCTAGCATCAAGCTCCCATCAAGCTGTCATACATACCAATTCCATACCCAAACCCTCCGATTCTGGCCGCTGAATAGTTGAATACCCACGTTCAGGCCTTTCGGCCCTAAACATCCACATCCACATCTACATCCATATGGAGGGTCCTTGGTCCTTGGTCCTTGATTCTTCAGAGCTCGAGTCTAGATGTACACGACGCACGTCCCCCTTGAAAGTTCTCACTTCTCCCCGATCTACATACATCATGATACATAGACCAATTGAATGCGCATCCTGGGGTACATACGTACATCCTCGAGTCGGGTTCTTCGGTCCAACATATCCGCAGAGACGTGTACACTGTACACCAACTGTACCCTTATACAGCTGTATTGCTTATCTATAGGGTTCAGTCGGACATCGGTCGACGGGGGTACCGTAAATCAATTGCATTGGGTTGGGTAGGGCAATGGGTTGTTCGGAAAAGGGGTGTGTTTCTTCTGATGGCCGGTATGGATGTCCGGTGCGTTATCGAGTCCTGAGTCTTGAGAGGAACTGGCACGATCGTAGGCTGGGAATATCACTACAGAGCAGAGCAGATGAGTGAGCAAGTCCCCCAAAATCGACAAGCCCTTACCGAAAGGACGTGAAAGTATCCCGAGTACCGAGTACCACCCATTCACCCGATGTTCTTCTTATCAACTAGCGAATGCCGGGAGATGGGCCTTGCGAGGGTTGTGTTTGAGTCTTGAGTCTTGAATCTTGAAACCTGAGTCTTGTCTGTACGAACACTAGGGACAAGTTTTCCGACACAGCAAGGCACGTTCGCATAACCAGTCGTGTCGAGGGATATATACAAGCGTTTACAATATCTGAAAGAAGCATTGAAAACCAAAAACCATCTACTTCATCGCTTTCCTCATTTTCTACAACATCCCAAAAGACCATTAACCCAAGATCTCAAACATTGAAAAAATACAAAACTCACCTCCTCCATAACGTCAATATCATTCGTCTCAATCCTCGTAATCTTCTTCCCCGTCTGCTTCTCAATCTCCTCCATCTGCAACCACGTCTTCCTATCATGCACAAAATTCACCGAAATCCCCTTGCGCCCGAACCGCCCCGTCCTCCCAATCCGATGAATGTACGTCTCAACATCAGGGCGAATATCATCCGCGCGCGCATTGTTCCGCTCGTTCATGAGGGGAAGGTCATAATTCACGACCATGTTGACTTGCATAATGTCGATACCTCGGGCGATGACGTTGGTGGTGATGAGGACCTACAGACATATAACGACAACGACAAGTTGGTTCCTGAATTGCCAAACACGAAAAACAGACAGGCAAAAGCAAACAAAAACAGTACCTTTTCCTTGCCCTCTCTAAACCTATCGATAATCTGATCACGCTCCGCCGCATCCTTAGCTCCATGCAACGACGCAACATGATGTCCCTCCGCAGTCATCCTCGCACTGATCCGATCCGCCGTATGTCGATGTTGACAAAAGATGATACTCTGCCCAATCGTAAGCAAGGTGTAGAGCGCGACAAGGATATCGTATTTGTGTTCCTCGTCTCTGCAGTCCATGTAAAACTGCCGGATAGAGTCCACGCTGAGCTCTTCCCTTTGTAGCTCGATCTTGTTCGCGTTGGGAGCAAATTTGGACGCAAAGGTACGGACGTGGTCGGGGAAGGTGGCGGAGAATAGGATGATTTGGACTTGGGGAGATTTCGGGAGGAGACTGTTGAAAGATATTCGGTTAGTCCGAAAGAGGAATCGTTAGAGAGCGTAGACACGCACTTTTTAACTCGCAGTGTTTGATCACCCAGCCCGTCTTGGTCCAGCATGTTGTCTGCCTCGTCCAGGACAAAGACCTTGACGTTTCGAACATCGATAACCTTCCGTCTCAGGAGATCAATCATCGTCCCCGGAGTACCGACAATGATGTGTGCAGTGACTCGAGTGGCGTTTTTTGGGAGGTTGTCTTTGATGGCGTACTCTGTCTGGACGGGAGTGTATTTGCCCATCTGTACGATGACGGACATGATTTGACGCGCGAGTTCTCGAGAAGGAGCGAGGCAGAGGGCCTAGTACAGCGAAAATGAGAGTTAAATAGGGAAGGATGTGGCAAGAGACGCACTTGAGGGGCGTTTATCGAGAAATCTACACGACTAAGCATTGTCAACACAAAGGCAGCTGTCTTGCCCGTTCCTGACTGAGATTGTCCAATCATGTTGGTCGGTCTGGGGAAGATGAATCGGCGATGTGAATGTGAAGGTTGGGGCGAGTCTTACGGGCTGGATAAGAGTAGAGGAAGAGCGCGTTCCTGAATCTTTGAGGGTTTGGAGAAGCCCATATCATAGATACCCTTGAGTAAATCCTGGTGTCTGTTTGGAGATTAGAAAAGGAATTAGCGTACAGAAGATGAAACCGTACAATCCGAGTTCCTCGAACGTCTTTACACTGAACAGTGGCGAAGATGAATCGGCCTGCTGATCTGCCAATGTAACCTACAGAATCCCAATATTCGAACCGGTCGAAAGCAAAGATATAGAATGACATACCGAGACCTCGAATGTCGAGTTTATGAGGTCAGTATTGACAGCTTTTTGGCCTTGAGAATGCAAGATTTTTCGAGAAAGAACAAAGAAATCGTACATTTTGCTGGTTCTTCCTGTTTTTCGGACTCGGTTTTTGGTTCAGAGTCTGAAGCAGCTGGTGCAGCCGGTGCAGTTGGTGCAGCTGAAACTGAATAAGAATTTCTGTGAGTTTCAAAGGGAAAAAGAAGGAAAACCTGGAGTATAAAAACCGTCTTCGTCCTTCTCCATGGTGGTTGACTCTGAACAAAATCGGATCCGCGCGCCTATCTAATTGAATAGACTCTGATGAACGCGCCCACCAGGCATCCTCGTGTCCGTTCAGCTCCAAATTTACACTCTCTTCGGTATACACCCTAGAATGTCAACGTACTGCCTCGAACAGGGTATATGAACTACTCCAGTTCCACCGGTTCTAGTCCACCATGCTGCTCACCACTCTCATCGTCTTTCATTGGCTTTTCACTTTTGGTCGCGCATATGACCTCGTCCGAGAATACTCTGGTATCACTTTCTTTGACGATTTCGACTTTTACGGTTACTGGGACAATCTAACCCTCGGTAAGAGCCCCTACTGTTCTTTTGACGCCACGAGATTCAACTTTTTTTCGTGCAGGCGACGTAAACTGGCTCAGTGAATCGGACGCATTCTCTCAAGGCCTAGCATACGTGAACAGTGCTAATAATGCCATTATCAAAGTCGACAATATGCATTCAGTTATTTACCCCAACAAGAGGAATTCTGTTCGGATAACGACAAAAGATTCTTATTCAGTGGGAAGTCTTTGGATTATAGACTTGGTTCATATTCCTTATGGATGTTCAGTAAGACGTGTTTTTTTTCGTTGACCATCCCCCCCCCAATCGCTCATCCTTTGCACAGGTATGGCCGGGTAACAGTTCTCCTTCGAGAGCGCGCGTTTTTGTACTGAGGATTCTTTTTTAAAAAGCATTCTGGACAATGGGCCCGACATGGCCCAACGACGGTGAGATCGAGTGAGTATCGAGTATTCTCTCCCGCAACACACCACCCAGCTGAAACACCTCCCCTCCTCTCCGTAGCATCATCGAAGGCATCAACCTAATGCCCAGTAACCAAATGGCCCTCCACACGACCCCAGGCTGCTTCCACAACTACACGCCCCCGAACCAGTTGGGTGAAACGTTAATGACCGATTGCTCCTCCCCATCGGGATGTACCGTCGGGGAACTTCAGCCAAATAGCTTCCAGAGTGGTTTCGCCGAAATGGGCGGAGGGGTGTTTGCTGCGCAGTTTGATGTCGCTGGGTTTGTGGAGTTTTCTGGTTCTTACCGTTTCACTGACTGGGTGTCTTTTCTTTAATCTTAGGATCTTGTTCGTAAACTTTTGTCCAATTCGATCGCGAGCTAACTAACGCTGATCTTACCTCTACTTACCGACAGCATCTGGTTTTGGAGCGTAAGTTCGTCTCCCTTGCATCACCCTCCGCATTTCCGCAATACTGTACTTACTCGCGTCCCCCTCCTTCCTTCCCACAGCGCCCCAACGTGCCCTCGTCGATCACCGAGGCCACCTCCACCTCATCCATAGACATCTCACAGTGGGGCCCTCCCTCCGCCAACTACATCGCTTCTGACCAATGCGATATCACGGAATTCTTCACTCCGCAAAAGCTTGTCCTCGATATCACACTATGCGGCAATTGGTGAGTCGAATTCGACTGAACCCCCCTCCCTTGCGGGGCGAAGAAGCTCCCAAGCTGACTGAGGGTACTTCGTTTTCGTATGATCAGGGCTGGCCTTCCAGAAGTCTACTTTCCCTCCTGCGGAAACCAAGGTTCCACCGGGCTCTGCGTAAGTTCCCTTCCCTTCACCTTCCCCCACTCCTTCCTTCGTTCTCCAACTCACACAACTCACCTCCCCCCCAACCCAAACTCTCTCACTCCCACTCACTGACTCACACTCTCTCCAGTACAACGACAACGTCCTAGGCGACGGCTCCAACTACAACGACGCCTACTTTGAAATCCCCTACCTCCGCGCGTACACCACCGGCGGCGTCGCACCCACGCCTACCGCCTCTGCGTTCGAGATCACGTCCAAGGTCGACTTGAGTGCGTATCCGGGGTATCTATCGGCTACGGTGACAGGGAGTGCAGCGTTGGCTACGGATACGATACTCCATGCGAGTCCGTTGTTTTTCCCTGGGAATGGGGCCGCTCCGGTGTCGACGAGGATGGGGATGGGGTTGGGGTGGGACATTGGTGTGTGGTGGGCTGTGTCGATTGGGGTTGTGTTGGTGATTAGATTGGTTTGAGTGGACTTTTTTCTTTTTCTTTTCGTTTGATTCTGGTTTCTGTTTCTTATTTCCTTATTGATATATGAAAGGAATGGAACGATGTCGACAAACGATGACTCGGATAGACGATAGAAAACTTACTTACTTGGATGATAGACGACCGTACTTATCGTTATTCACTCCCTTCTTTAAACTTTTGCTACCTTGGCTTGGTATGACTTATGACCTTATTGCTTATTTACGAGTATCGCTGGCGTGGTGTTGCGTATATACTATACGCGGACTGTTTTCGTATTCTGGATTTTCATAGAACATTTTAATGGGTACGTTACGTCTGACGACTCGATAGAATATATACACGTTTTTAAAGATGTGTTTGTGGAGCTACTTGTACGAGCCTAGTTTCGATTTTTTCCTGTCAGAGTGTCAGAATAGGATGCGATATATATTCTACTGGCCAAGGTCCGATTCTCGAACGACCATACTACTACAAAGTAAAGTTCATCTATGGAACACACATTTCTACTCTGGGGGTGCAAGCAGCATGTGTAGAATGGCACTATTACGAACCGCCCACCGTGACTTTGCCCCAGGCTTCCTCGAGTTCGTTCGTGCCAAAGAAGTATGCATAGTCACCCTTTCGAATTTCAATGTGTAAAAAATCGTTAAGCCGCCTCTCCAGTCTACTCTTAAGAGTCCTATGTACGTATCACACATTGACCGCTGGCACATGTAGTGTAGTACCGGCGGCTTGGGCATCGGATAGATCATGTACTAATACTACGTAGCATGTACGATGTACTCCACTGATCATAGATTGCTGTTTTGTATAGATTCCAATCTTGGAACCGTGCCGTGTAATATACTTTTATTTCATTCCTTCCCTCCAATCATGGGAATCACAGATAGATGGATAGATATTACGCCGCAAGGTTGTGCACAGGTTTGGAACAATGGACTCAAAATAAGGAGTCTGAATGGAGGAGTCTCTTTGCGTCATTCCTTGGGCTGATAGCGAATCTTTGCCTCACTCTGAGTTTGGAATGTATAGCGTAGGAGCGGCTAGTCGATCATGGCATGAGTATCGCACATAGCGATTAGGCAGCTCCTGTGCAGCGTCAAAAAACCGTCGCATCAAACAAGCCATTCATCCAATATTGAAGATGATTGTAACTGAGAAAATCATGATGCGGGTCAACTGCGGGTGATGGCGAAGGAAGCAGAAATTTGAGAAGAGAAGAGAAGGTTGGCAGATCTCCATCATGTGAAATTGAGATTATCATTAATTCGTTATCGTCTCGTACCTGGTTGGCAGCATCTCTGGCGTTTACAATGTGGTCTGGTCCAGTATGTGAAAGAAATTGATATCGTAATCCAGTCATAACTCCACCCGCACAACCCGCCGAATACATTGCCACTTCCACTTGTATCACTGTCAGGTTGCTTCGGCGCTATCTCCGGTAGGGACTACATACGCGGGATCTTTCGGCCATTCGATGATGCTTTTAAATATAGGTTTTTAAGATCTATTCAAGTGGTGAGGGTTTTAGAGCGACTTCTTACTACGACCATCACTACCGCCCCCAGAGTAGTCGCCTTCGAAAATGGTTTCCTCCAATATTTCAAATCTTTTCGGGTCTGGTCTTGTAGGAATTGTTCTTGCCGCAACGTAGGTTCTGTTTTTCTTGGCAATCTCGCAGTCTCCGTTTCGTTTGCATCAACTGATGAACGACTTTTCAGCCTTTTTGGATTGTACAGCGCGCAAGTGTACTCGTACTTCAATTACTACTCGAAGGACAAATTATGGATGAAACTCCTCGTGCGTCTGGTGCTACTTGTTTCGAATGAGAGAGTAGCTGAATATGTATTTCTCATCTTCAGGTCGTTGGTCTTTGGTATGAGTGTAGCACGTTTCCTTGCTGAAAATCTCTCACCGAATTGTGTCAGGGTCGTGCTTTCGCTAGAATAGTACGTAGGAGTGTCGACTCGTGCCTAGAACTTGACTGACACCGCGTTTTGAAGCTCCCTCACTCTGCACGCAATCTATAAATATCTAATCGATGACTTTGGGGTAAGCTCTGAAGTCGCCGTCGCCTCCTGGGATTGGCTAAGCTACGTCCTCCTCACTGTGGGTTTCTGTTTGTTTCCAAAATCACGGAGATTTTCTGACAAAGTTCTGCTCTACACAGAGCATTACCTCCGTTTGCGTGCAGCTGTTTTTCGCTCGAAGATTATTTTATCGTGAGTTGCCATTGGAGGGTCATTTGCAGAACATTCCATGACGATCGTTCCAGTACTACACAACCAATATGCTAAATGGATCCTTCTGGTCGCAATCGTAGGTCTTATTCGTTTGAGACCTTCCTTAAATTGATTAGGCCGTTTTCAGTCAACCTTCAGCATTATTAATTTCAGTACGCTGGTTCGATGGTATAGTCTGGTCTAGCCGTTGACGTTCGTAATTTCGTAGTTTTCGGAGTATACGTGACGGCGCGATGGTTCGTCAGCTTCTTCTGCTTACCTTTTACGTCCAGAACTGACTTACCATTTGTATCTTAAGCCTCGTTCTAAAGCTTTTTTCGAGCTTTACCGTGATAACGGTTTGCATTTCTGATCGCATCTAGCAAATTAAAAATAATGACTGGTTGATTTCAAGTGGGGTATTGACTTGTGGCTTGGAGCGAACGTCGCTTGCGATGTTTGCATCACGTTGGGCATGCTTTACGGACTTCAAACCAGCCGAACTGGAATCAAGAGGTGCCTTGCTTTTCGAGTAAATTGTTCCTACTTACTCAGCTCTCAACTCCCGCCCTTTCTAGCACGGATCGTTTGATAAACAAGCTTATGGCTTACAGGTAAGCTATCCTCGATTTTTTTTTCAAACGGCTGTCCTTTGCTCATTAACTCTTCCCGCCCAGCGTGCAAACTGGAGCTGTGACTAGGTACTCCCGACCTCATTTTGCAACCCTATCGGAATTCATTTTTTCCCTTTACACAGTATCACGGAGATTTTCTGCCTTGCTGCCGTAGGTCGTCGCATCTTGATGGCATCACACATCTAGTTTCAACTATTCGCATAGTACTCGGCTTCAGGATTCCATTTTGGACATATTCTTGTCGTGTTTCCTCTTTCTGGGTGTGAGTTTCAAGGTCCTCCGATCATTTTGCAAGTGCTCACTCCATGCTTCCAGTGTACGCTACCTCTCTTCTAGCCAAGTGAGTTGTCGCTTCTCTCCGACTCGATTACGCGGAAACATGAATATCGCCATCACTATATAGTCTTCATGCCCGAATACCGAACTCACCGGGGCTCACCATGTCCAGAGGACTTGTGGTTACGGATGGAGACATCGTCGAGATGTCTCGAGGAATGTCGTTTGCTACTTCTTCCGAAGGCACCAGGGTCAGTGAGCAAGGATCGTAGTCTCTATCACCGCACTGATTGTTCCTCAATGTCAGACCGCAACCTCACAAACGAGCGCCAATGGGAAAAGACTGGTACGTGGTTAGTGCAATGGCAGGCGAGGCAGCTGCTCACGCATCCCAATCCCACCGGGTTCTTCAGACAATGTCGTTCCATACCCCTATACATAAATATCTGGATGACACACTTCCCGACGAGGATGTAAGTTTTTTGCTGGCATGTTTGAATATCGAGTCCTCTAAGTTTCGCGTTTCAGATGCTTGTCAAGCCCCCTGCTCGGGCGCACAACGCTTACGACGCTGGTACAGTTGTCTAAAGTTATGTACCCTGGGGAACAGGAAAGAATTCAAGTATTCAAACACGAATTCCCCGCTGTTGAATTATTTATCTCTGGTTGTACTTTCTGTACTCTTTGGAATAACATTTTAGCTCCTGCTTACATATGTAGCATAATCTCTATCTCTCTGCGTTCACAGGTTGATCTTCGGTTCGTTTCGCTTTGGATCAAGGAAGCTTTTGCGATCTTTTGGTTTCCAGTTGCGACAATACCTGTACTCTAAGCTGAAGCGCTGTCTCGCCTCAAGGAATCGACCCCGTCCAACCCTCTTGTTGGGTAGCACGGAAAGCGGCCTCTAAGCTATCCGTATCTCAGATTCATTTCTCACATGTAATGTGCACGAGTGGCTCCCGGCTTTGTGACGATCATACAGTTTTTGAGTTTTCAGTTAAGCTTTCACTCCCTTTACTGAGTCATTCTTAAGTACCGGTTTGAGTGTGCTGCCGTCAGTTTGAATAGCATCAAACTTCAAGGCTTGTCAAACGCATTGCCCCACAGGTATGTATTCACTGCGGATTTGAATAGATGGCAGCCCTGACACAGTCTATGTATAGGCCCTTCGATTTCCCGTGTCTTCTGCCGAGCCCGTTCCGAAATTTCACAGATGTGAACGTTTGTGTACAGTGGGTACATTGGAGCTGAGAAGAGTATGGAAGAAAATTTATCCCCTGTTTAATCATAAATGATCGTTCACTCGCTCATCCTTTTCGATTTAATCATCTATCCACAGCGCTCCGAGTGCAATGCCACCCTTGTCCAACCTCCATCTCCCCAAATCTCTCAGAAGCCCGAGATGCAATGTGTAGTGGCGGAAGACTCGCGCTTCTATCAATTTGAATCAACGAGATTCCTGGTGGCAACAGCCATTCTCGGAATCATTATAGGGGAGCTCAAGAATACTAGAAGGTCATACGCAACCTGAGGCTGCTTGTAAGATGAGATGAAGAGGAGAATATTTTTGTCTTCACTATCCTTTTTCTAAATGGTTTGCTCTAACAGAGGTGTAGCGGTCAGATCGCAATCTGACACTTCAACTTTTTCTTCTTAACCCATTAAATAGCAGTCCAGAGTTCTGACGACCAATCGACCAGCACGAGTACAGCCGGAGAGATCGATTGAACCTCAATTTGAAGGAGGTATCTACCAGCATTTTTGCACTCTTTCCCAAAAGGGAATCGAACACCAACGTTCAAAAAGGACCCATCACATTCCTTCTCCACCGGACACAATGCCAAGTTTAACGCAGGAGGAGGTAGTCCTCCCATACTTCTTACCTCCTTGTCCACTGTCTCTCAGCGATCTTTCAAGATATTCACCTCCTTCTCGAGCGAACATGGATAAATCCAGACCTCCATCAATGCCACCTTCCCATCCACCGGATAGCTTTGCAAAATCTGGCCTTGAAAAAGGTAAGTATTTGGAACGCGTTTCAATGCGGTTGGAGGTTGAAGTCCAGTAGGTTGCACGTATGACCAGGTCCCATGAATGCGTATAACTGGAACTCTAATTAGGGATAAGTCGGGCTGGGATACACAGAGCAAGACACTCCTTGCGTTCTTAATCGTGGACAACCTCCAGAAAATCAGTATCGTTAGAATTATCCGGAGACCGTTTAGCCCCGCGATCATCCACTCACCCTGCATAACTCGACGCCCCTGGAAGCGATGGGAGCGAAAGTGAAAATGATGATGAGAATGAGGAAAATCGAGAGGTCCTGGCAGCAGAGGACGAGAATCGGTATTTCCGATGGTTTTGGTTCGGTCACCAAACTGCGTTCTCACTGAACAATAGTCAGGTCAAACCTTCTGTCGGCGATACAAATGCCACTGATAACTCTGCGTGGCTTAGGAAGAGTGTGTGTCGTGGTAAAGAAGCAATGGGTATTTCCGGCATCGAAAGATGACCATTCTCCGAGGTAATCAGACATTTCGGGACTGAAATTTCAGAAAGCACACCTAGACTCTTTATACGAACTGGGCGAGTAGAGCTAAAACACTCTGACCATGATCGACGACAGGACCGGTGCAGTCCGGGATAAGCTGAAGTTAGGCCCTATCACCAAAGTCTAGCCACCAAGTGGTCCAAAAAACGGATAGCCTCGTAGCCTCGTTTCCAATCAGTGGGGTCATTTGACTGGTTTTACTACATAATAAATGCGCTCACAGACTCAGACGTATTTTCACAGGCGGTTGAGCTCCGGAGACGAGAGATTTTTGTTTGTGCTTCACCTAGGCTTATATGCAAGTAACTCAAATACCCTCAACTTCGTGCGACAGGGAATAACGAGGGAGAGGCAAACGACTTGAGTAATATCACTGGACCGTGGTACCGTATACATTGTAGACACTTAAGACAGAAAATACAACGAATACCACCTCATATCTCCAACTGCCACAACAACAATCCTTCTGAGGATTACTGCAAGATGCTCTCCTGCTATGTTGTTAAATCAGTCTGCGCGTAAGCATACATCCAGACTAAAAAGTTTAACTAACTTGCCATTGATTAAAGGAGAGGATAATGATATCAACGATCACTGGGAATGCCCTCGAAGCACCTGAAGCACCATCTTTCTTCTACCTGCCCGCTGCCGAACCAATACTCCGTCGTCAGTCAGATTTAGAGAAACAGTGAAATCAAAACAAACGCATTCGGCGCAGGCACGGGTTGCGCAACCGTAGTGGACGCGAACAAAACACAAACTATAGCGACTAGATGGGTCCAACGAGCCATTTGGAAAAGGAGAGTGTAAAAAAACAAAGGGGGGACTTGGGCGCTCTTGGAGGCCAGGGTTTTTATACATACGTTAGGCGAAACACAACACTGCCCGCTAATCAATGAGAAACGTCCAAAGCTAGTGAGCCAATAGATCCTGGCAGGTGCTGTCAGGCAAATCAAGAGCTCACTCGGTTGGCGTCGCGACTCGCGACTTATAAAATTATAGAAAGCCGGTCGAACGACGAAGTCCTATGTAAAGTGTTCTGCTTTGACAGAACTAGAGTAAGGACATGCATCGCGCCGTACAAGGCATCGTCTTGGTGAGCTGTAACATTTTATGATTAAGACAGAGAGGGTTTTGAATTAATACGAATAGGAAACAATGATAGTGAACTTTCTGGTGGCTGACCTCTTGAACATATCCGTCGATCCGAGTCCATCACCGGTGGAATGTTGCCAGGGAAACACAAACTTACAAGTTACGGTAGGTCTCAAGCTGTCTCAAGACGTAAGTAGGTGAATGTTTCGACGAAGGGTCGAGTGAACAAAATCAAGGTTTAAAGACAGACAATATAAGTATGTGACATCTCCGTCCATCGAATCAACTTTCCAACAATACGCGTATCATCGGCGGGCTTTAAATTCGAATCGAACACCGTCCCAATAGATATTCAAATATTTGGTTTTATCTTTCCAATGTCAAAGGAGCGATTATTGCCATGCCTGTCGGGACGAGTAAAAATCGCTGCATCGTTCTCGTTACCTATTAGCTAGGATTGATAGGACTCTCATCACCAGTGCAGCTCAGAGCGTGAATTCGGCACTTCCGCTCAGATTTCTATTGGATAAATTTGATGCTACTCTTTTGATATCATAGCAGTTTCGCGTTTTAACTCGACTGCAATGCAAATCATCCTTCCCGTTAGAAATCTCAGGATGACATCATGACAGAAGGGAGGGCTTTAGAAAAAGAACAAATGGTTTTAAACCCTTCATCAAATGTAGCTTTGATGTGCAGCCATCTTGACTAGGCAACCCAGGAAGGAGAAATGCAAATTGGCCATTGAAGATATATTGAGAGGCTTCAAGTCTTGAGATAAATAATGGGCCCGACATAAGATGCTCTGCATATACAAACCTAAGCATTCAGCTATAACCAATGCCAATACCCTAAGCCCTTGGGGTGGATGAGAAATTCAAAAGTGAACAAAAAAGTACATTACTGACCGCGAAAAGCAAGAAATGAGAAGCAAAAGAAAAGTACAGTCGTTGTCAATACAGGAAGGCTTTGTTCATGTGGCAAAGCGATTTCGATCATAATGGTAATTGGCCCTAATCAAAATTTGTTGGACATAAGACGGACATCTATTATTTGAATTTTGTAAATGGAATCACCTAAGTAGATCCCGCTCTGTCGCTAATATTTGAAGAGTTTCAGCAACATCTCGCTGCGAATCTGATTCTTCCAGGAGAGGAGATTTAGCCCTGACTTTGAGCACATAGCCGGCATTCCATTTCTCTCAATGCACTCATAATTTATTCATCAAGGGTGTAATTACATCATAAAGATTGACAAAAATGGGTAACTCAATATCTCTGGTATAGAACGGACCTACCGATATGAAATTATATTCATTAGCTAGTAGGCGGTGTCCTTTCTCGCGCTGATACTAATCATGGGAAAGTTTGAAATGGTCGCACTGTGACAGTGTGACATTTCATTCTTTCTCTTGAACCACCATCATCAACTTCTGAACGGCTAGTCATCATGTTCAATGAAGCCAAGTTTTTCACCATTAAGGGTGGGAAATTTAACAATGTCGGCGGAAATCAGTATAATTATCATTATGATTCCTATGGTTCGTCACTGAATGTCAAATCCTGCGAGTAGTTTGTACACCGAGTCACTGACCTCCCATTAAACTGCAGAGAAAATGCTCCAGCTAAAACTGAATCCCAAACCTCTTACAGGGTACAAGGAGTGTATCCCCGAAACTCGTGTTGATCTCTTACATCTTACTGTTGGAGATCTTCACCAATACAGTATTGTCTGGATATATGGGAGGGCAGGTACTGGCAAAAGTTCAATTGCCGGGTCACTTGCAAAAATTATCAGGACGACTGATGATTTCAGATCGATTGGAATGCAGCTTGCAACAATTTTTGTTTGCAATCGAGCTACCAGGGCTGATGATGTTTCTGCCCTGGTTCCTACATTGGCTTATAATTTGGCATCAGTCTATCCTGCATTCCAAAACCAGTTAGCCGCAGATGCTGACTTGGATATTACTGGAGGGCTTAGGAGACAGTTTCAAGAACTATTTATTACTCCTTTGAAACGCTGCAGAGCAGCAGGCCAACTCCCAAGGAATGAAATAGTTATCATTATTGATGCCTTGGATGAATTGGGTTTTGAAAGAGACCGTGCAGTTGTAATTACAGAAATAATGGATTTATGCAGGGCTCATCCATGGTTACATTTCGTAGTTACTAGCCGCCCAAACCCTGAAATTCAAAGGGCATTCCTTCAGGACTCGCAGTTTGTGCCCTTGAAACAAATTGACCTTTCACAAGGTCAAGATACTGAAGAAGACATTAAAACATTTTTCCGGGCATTTAGGAACCAACACACTGAAGTAGAGAGTAGCATTACAGAAGAGGAGATGATGTCGCTCCTTCCCCATGTTGACTCATTGTTTCAATTAGCAGATGTAGTCTGCAAGTTTCTGGTTCAGAAGCCAAAGGATCCAAGAACCAAATTTGATCTTCTTATGAATGCAGGATCCAGCTTTATTTCAGGAAAAGGAAGCTCATATGAGCCATTATATCAATTATATGACACTGTCGTAAAAGAAGGCATTGAAAATACTGGTATTGCTGCCGAATCATATGCAGAAGTCCTTCAAACATTATTCATTTTGCAAAAGTCAGTCAAAACTATGACATTGCAATTTTTTAGCCACCCTGATGCCTCTTCTATAGTAAACTCCCTAAGCGCAGTGTTATCCAAGGACGCTGATGATAGAATCCAATTCCATCAATCATTTCAAGAGTTTATAATGGAAGAAGGTCCAAAAAGGGGGTTGCCCATTAATGTTAAACAGCAACATGAGAATCTTTTGTTCAAATGCTTGAATATATTGAATAATGAACTCAAATTTAACATTTGCCATCTGGAATCCTCATATGTCTTGAACAAGGAAGTGAAAAATCCAGAGATGAAGGAAAGGGTTCAGTCTTATATTTCAGAGGAACTTAGCTATGCATGTAGAAGTTGGATTCATCATCTTTGTCAAGTTGAGGATGAAAAATCCTGGGAGAAAAGTGCACAGTTTTTTGAGGGCCAAAAAATCATTTACTGGATGGAATGCTTGAGCTGCATAGGAGATGCTTCAAGTATCCGAAATGTGGAAAAGTTGGTAAAAACTGCCAAGGTATAGACTTCAATAAATATATTATCAAAGTATGAACTGATTTATAATAGGACCCATATATTGTGAATATAAGCAAAGATATCTCAAAGTTTATTTCAGCATTTTATATCCCGATTTCTCAAAGTACTCCGCATTTATATGTCAGTGCATTAGCATTGATTCCTGAAAAAAGCTGGTGTGCTGAAGCACTATTTGGCCCATACTTGTCTAAAACTATCAAAATCAGGCAGGAAGGCAGGAACAAGTATTGGGATGCTCTAGTTATTAAAATTGAGGCAGATGCAGCAATAAGATGCATAGCACACTCCCCATCTCAAAGAACCATTGCATCAGGGTCAGCTGATGGAATGATAAAAATCTGGAGTACAGAAACTGGACAGCAAATTCCACCGGCACTCATAGGCCATGAAGATCATGTTCGATCAATTACTTACTCTCCAGATGGCAAACAAATTGTTTCTGGCTCAGATGACAAAACAATCAGAGTGTGGAATTTGGAAATAGGCAAGCAAATTGTATCACCTTTGCTGGACTGCAAGAGCTATGTCCGCGCCGTTATTTACTCTCCAGATGGGAAGTACTTTGCATCAGGATCAGATGATGGCAAAATAAGAATTTGGCATGCACAAACTTGCAAGTGTATTCTGGTATTTGACGCGCATGATTCATACATACGCTCTCTTGCATATTCTCCAAGTGGAGGTCAAATTGTATCTGGGTCTGATGATTGTAAAATCAGAGTTTGGGATGCAAGAACTGGCAGCAGGATTGGGGAATCATTGAAAGGACACAATGGCTATGTTCGATCAGTTGCCTATTCGCCAGATGGAGAGTACATTTTATCAGGATCTGATGATAAAACCATTCGGATTTGGAGTGCAAAGACAGGTCAGCCAGTACAAAAGGCATTTGAAGGTCATAAAGATTATGTCCGGTCAGTAGCTTACTCTCCTGATGGAAAGCGTATTGTATCTGGATCCGATGATAATACAGTCAGAATGTGGGATGCACAAACTGGTCATCTGATTGGCAAACCAATGAGCCATAGGAACTACCTACGATCAGTATCTTTCTCCCCAGATGGGGCACATATTATATCTGGTTCAGATGATACAACTATCCGAATCTGGAATGTTGAGGTTGAGCAGCCAGAAGAAGCATCATCATATGGACACGGAAGTTCCGTGCGCTCAGTAGCATATCACCCAAGTGGAAAATATATCATATCAGGATCAGATGACAGATCAATCCGAATCTGGAATGCAGAGACAGGCCAACAAGTTGGAGAACCATTGACGGGACATACAGATTATATTCGATCAGTCACATACTCTCCAGAAGGAACATACATCCTATCTGGATCGGATGATCATACAGTACGGGTTTGGGATCCAGAGACTCACACGCAAGTTGGATGGTCACTACAGGGACATAAATCATATGTGCGGACAGTTTGCTTTTCCCCAAACTCAAAATATATTATATCAGGCTCTGATGACAACACAGTAAGAATATGGGATGCAGCAAGTCAAGAGCTGATTAGAAAAATTAAGGGCCACTCTGATTATGTTCGTTCGGTCACATGCTCCCTGGATAGCGAGTGGGTTATATCTGGATCTGATGACTATAAAGTCAAAATTTGGAATGTAGAAACGGGCGAGCAGGTCGGAGCCTCATTGAAAGGACATAAGGGTAACGTCTGTTCAGTTGCATACTCTCCCAGTGGACATATACTATCTGGGTCTGATGATAATACAATCAAGACATGGGATATTGAATCAGGCCAACCACTGGGTTTATCTTTCAAGGGACATGAAGGCAGAGTCCTGTCAGTTGCCTACTCTCCAGATTACCAACACATTGCATCTGCATCCACAGATTGCACTGTGCGCATTTGGAATGCAATAACTGGGTATTCAATTGAAGCACCACTGACAGGTCACGGTGCAAATGTTCGTTCTGTTGCCTTTTCCCCAGATGGTCAATATGTTATATCTGGATCTGATGACCACACTATAAGAATGTGGAATGTTGAAACAGATAGCAGGTGAGCTTCAATTCCTATAAGTGTTGAAAAAATTTCTTACTAATAAGTATATTTTCAGTTCAGATAATTGGAAGTCTTCTATGGATGCTTTTTCTACCTTCTCCGGAGCTCATATGAATGATCAAGGCTGGTTGATGTCCGACTCTCAGCAGCTGATCCTATGGGTTCCTCCTCAGTATCGAGCAGGGATAGTGAAAAGCCGACAGATTCTCACAATACCTGCCGATGCGGATCGGCAAGCTGTGCACGTTGATACTCTTGATTTTGTGCATGGAGAATTTTGGCCAGCTGCATGGAATGACATGCAGTGACATATGGAAACTGAAAGGAAGGTAAGAAGAATCTTTATTGTATCACAATAAGGATTCAATCAAGTAAGTACTTATGTAGTTGCAGCATTCTATCTAAAAAATAAGTAATTAAGGAAAAGATGAATACAATGTCTGTAACTAAGTAATTGTAGTTGACTTGTGACTTGTAGTATGTCATTCAGTAGGCATGTAAGCAACCACTAGCAAAAATATGATCTTGCTTTTTTTAGTATCACTGACAAGCGGACTCTGCAGATTGCGCAGACTAAATTGAATAGACAGTGGGAACTCACTACTATCCTGCATGCAGTATCATCGTGACAATCCCTGCTCCTTAAAGCTTCTTCAGAGCTGATTACAGAGATGAGATTTAGGGGGCGGGAAGAATACAGCAGTTCACTAGTGGTTACTATGTAGGTAATCGTAAAATTACAAGTGCATTCCACTTTGAGATCACTTCTGATTGGTAGAGCTAAGTCAGATGTACTTAGTAGATTGGAAATTCCTTCACCCACTGGGATCATTGGTATACCCCAGACTCGGTATAGATGTTCATGACAAACTACAAATACTTTTTATCAGGCTCTCCCTAGTTTCCGCTTCTTCCCTGGAGGTTCCGGCCCTGACCTTAATTTTGATTTCCCCTCGGGTCTGGTTGGGCTCTTCAAAGTCGAGCCACCTTTTGTAGCAAATATAGCTGCCTTAGGGGAAGATTCCAAAACATCTGCAGCATGTTTCGCCTGCTTCGACAGAGCATCCTTCGACTTCCCTGTTTGACCCGGCCTGTTCCCGCTCTGTTTCTCGATGTATGATTCCTTCTTCCCCTCTTTTATTGCTGCTACCTTCTCTTTCACCTCCTTCACCCTTTTTACACCGTCCGTAGCCTCCGCTTCTTCAGACCCGTTCTTTAATGCCTTCTTGCTCCTGCCCTTCTTGATTTTATCCGCTTCCCGCTCCCCCTTCACCTTCGTTTGACCCGCGTTCCGTTGTGCGGAAGTAGATACCGCCTTGGAATATTTTTCACTGGAGTCAACGAATACGGATGCAGGCGCGGGAGGCGTCGAATTTCCTATATTCTGTTTAGTTTTGGTGGACAAATTAGCAGGAGATTGGGAGAGCTTTGATGTGATAGCTTTTGAGGACGATGCCTGAGACGCTGAAGGAGATGGTTCAGAGATATCAGGCTTCTTCGCTGCCTGCTTCTTGGCAATGATGGCTTTTTTCCGTTTCGCATGCCGTTCGCGAATGGCTTTGACGTATTCCTGGCGGGCTTGCTAGTAAGATGATAGATGAGTACAGCTGAAAATATGAAAATTCGGAGATGCACACCTTTTTCAGTGCACGTTTAGATATTGTTGGCTTTGCTTCCTCCTCCTCCCCTTCTTCATCCTCTTCTTCTTCATCGTTATCTGCTTCTTCCAAACCCTCTTCTTCGTCTTCATCGGATTCCTCTTCCCCCTCGTCCAAATCTAAATCCCCAGACTCAGAGTCAGAACCTTCTCCTTCGCCTGACTCGGATTCTGATTCTGATTCTGACTCTGATGAGTCTGAATCTGCGGCTCCAAAACCCAAAGCTTCCTTCATCTCGTCATTTAATCCCAAAGCATCGTCCTCTTCGCGTCGTTTTCGTTTCCTTGCGATGCGCTTGAACATTTGGCGATATTTGGGATTGCGACTAGAGCAAGAGTGAGACGGTGTAATGAGCGTTAGAAGCTTTGAACGAGGAGGAGGGCGTGGTGGTTGGTGGGAGAGTGGCAGCTGCCGGAGTTCGAACCGAATCCATCACGGGCATTCAATATTCATGAATCAAATTCATGAGAGATTAGAGACTATGTACATAGTCGAAGGTGTCTTCACCCTCATCCTCGGGCAAGTCTAGATATTGACCTTGCTCTCCAATCTCACTATGGAAAAGACAAAGACGAGCATTCTACCACTTTGACTGTGGAGACTAAGTAGCTCCTCAAATACCGACGACAGTAAAGCATATGTACTAGGTTTTCATTCTTATCATATTACAAAATGGTCAAAATGGCACGAGGTATCAACGAAAAAGCGTGATACATGCAAAGAGAGTTGAGTAAAATAAGTCTGTCCATGTACATTCCCTTCTTTCCGTCCGCGTTGCCAGTTTCTTCACCTCATCCACTTACCTCATAACTTCTTGATTGTACGAAGCTCCCACCTTCGCTCTCCAAACCTGCAGTGATGAAGTTCGTTGCATCACTTGGCTATTGTCCAGGGTTTGCGAGGCAGTCCTCCATTACATCCTAAAGATGAAAAATCAATCAGGAACTCTTTCCCAACTCGAAAAGAATTAAACTTACAGCAAAGCCAACGTCAAATCACCATGAATCCTAGCGTTAATCTCCACCGCCACGTCGATGTCAATTTCCAACTTCAACTTGATAACATGGTCGTCATGGGTATCCAAATCCATATCCCTCAACTCATCGTACGAAGGCAGCCCAGTCGGGTTCTCCTTTTGCATCAAAGAGCCATCAGGGTTCCGCAGCGGCTTACCCCAGTGGTCAAGGGGTTTCATCATGATACCAGGGTTATCCCCGTACGGCCAGCTGTCCACACCGGGAAGAGAGGATCGTTCCCAGTCCCCAAGAGATAATCCAGAGACGGAGCTGTAATCGCTGCCGGCGGCGCTGCTCCCAGCATCACTGGGTTCGTAAGCTGGGCTGAAGTCGCGGACGCCCTTGGGGCGTCTAAGAACGCGACCGGAAGTCCCGACACCTTCGTCATCCTCGTCCCCGTAAGGCCAGTCGTCTACACCATGAGGAGGCTCCAAACGGCCGGGGTTGTCTCCGTGAGGCCAGCTATCGACGCCAAAACCTCTCTTCTTCCCTCGGCGGCGACGTTTGCCCTTCTTCTCGCCATCTTTACCTTTGTCGGTCGTCTCGACGGCGTTGTCACCTTCGCCTCTTTCCTCCTCGACGTCGGGCAACTCCCGTTCACGCTTCTCGGGTATGGGAGTCGTCTCTCTATCCTGAGTAGCAGACTCCTCTGGCTGGTCTTCTTCCGCCGACGACGCGGAGAGACTCCTCGGGGTTCGGCTCCGCCCACGAGGGGAGCGAGGGGGTGGACGGGAGACAGAGGGTGAGGAAGTGCGGGACTGCGACTTGTTGGGTTTGTTGGAAAGTTGAGACTGAGGGCGGTTCGACGCTTGCGAGGCGGGCCGAGACTTGTTTGAAGCCTGAGACGCCGGTCTGGAGCCAGGTGGAGACCCAGCAGGGGAGCCCTGGGACGGTTTCTGCTCATCGCTGGGAGGGTTTTGAGCTGGCGAAGAAGGCCGGTTGGAGGCCTGCGACTGATTATCTTTGGGAGGATTTTGAGCCGGCGAAGAAGGCCGGTTGGACGCCTGCGAAGCTGGCCGGGACTGCGACTGATTATCTTTGGGAGGATTTTGAGCCGGCGAAGAAGGTCGGTTGGATGCCTGGGAAGCTGGCCGGGACTGCGACTGATTATCTTTCGAAGGATTTTGGGTTGGCGAAGGTCGGTTGGATGCCTGCGAAGCTGGACGGGATTGGGAGTGGTTTTCGTTTCCTTTTTTATCCATTTTATATCGTTTCTTTCAATATATCTAGGACGCTTATATCGTTAGATTATGAAGATGGCGCAAGAAATGTGCAGCCAGCAACATTCACAGCTCACCTTTTACCGTTATTGCTACTTCCCTTGACAGTAACGATGTCTTTGCTAACGCTGTTTAGTGCACAAAAAATCACCGTCTAAAGCGAAAAAAGGAAAAGTAGGTCGAAGCAATATGGGTAAGTGAGAGTCGTTAAGGAAGAGAAAGCAAGAAAGGCACCAAACCAATGTAGGTCTAATATCAAGTTCCGTCGTCACATTCGTCATATACTCCACTCCCATATTTACAGAACAGAGCAGAATGAGCTCATGGTTACCTTATCGTTTATCCAATGTAGCCACCATCATCCCAGGAACTGCGCACCAAAATATCAGTATGACGCATAGTTGATGTATGCGTATGCCATTCCTACGAGACGCGGAAAATCTAATGGACGGGCATTTTATCGTGTAATTGTTTGAAAGGAGCCGGCAGTGCAGTATGGCTGGTCTTGTCATGCTCGAATGATTGCGTAGAATGAGGACGGAGACAAACTGAAAGGAATTTGCTAAAAAGAAAAAGAAAAGAAAAGGGCCGCCTGTGGGGCCTGGCGCTCATCTGGCGCTAATCTGATTAGCCCATTTGAACTGAACCAAGTCACGAGCCAAGACGCAGTCTTGTGCATCGCTTGTGCAGGCGAGGTAAGAACGAAATAACCACCCCGAAATAATCGAATATGCGCAAATATCATGGTTGCAAAAGTTGAGAGTGACTTATGTCTGTAGGTATCGTCTTCTGCGACATCGAACAATCACGAAGGTTCGGACTAACTCTGTTAACGATGTCAAGTTCCGCAGTCATCAGACATCCTTCTGCCTTGTAAGTATCTCGGAAAATTTGCATCGTGCCGGCGGAGGGTTATCCCAGTGCAAAGTGAGGCATCTGTTAACACAATGTCATTGCGAGTTCGAATACTTATCTTACCGACGGGTATTGCACTGTTTTCGCAACAAGCATCGATCTGATGGCTCAGGCGACTATTGTAAAGTGCCCTGTATTCCTCAAGTCCTGACTCCTATGCTCTCCATTCGACAAGGTCGTAAACAAGCTATAGTACTGAGCGCTGACAAGATGAGATTGTTCGCCTCCTTTATGCCTCGACGTAGGAGAGGTTGGAAAATCGTTGTTATTCATCAGCACAGAGAGGTGTTGAGATATTAGTCGGTGGGGGAGGTGGTGACTAGGTAGCCTGTATATGCAGCGATCAATTTATTACCTTCGTCACAGATGGAACGCAAACCATATATCTCTCACAGCAACAACACCTTTTCCCCTCCCGGGAATCTCTTGTACTCTGAATATACTCGCATCTCTCACTTCAGTTTGAGTTCATTACAATGATACTCCATAGTAGATTTACCTCTTCCTCCCGCTACTGATGACGATCCTTTAGTATTAACAAATTTAGAGCATCGTGAGGTGTCATCATCCTGGTTCGGAACCCAAATCCCTCTTATAACGGATATGGATATATCCGGTAGTAGGCGGTATGTAGGTGAAGCGGCTGCAGTTGGAATTACAGGCGAATTGGTTGATTACAGATAGCTCTTTCTTATTCCCGCACTTTCATGTTCTCTGTATTCAAACTTCTAGTCGACCCAGTGAGCAATCTTAAAGCCTTATTTAATTATATTGTCACTGAGAAGGCTGGCGCTCATCCGGCGCTAATCTGATTAGCCCATTTGAATTGGACCAAGAATAAACGAATATTATATGTCTGTAGATTTTATCTTTTGCGACATCGAATAATCACGACATTAGATATTCGGAACTGAACTTGACGACACTCACTTACACACCGTACTTATTAGACTCCTCCTTCTCCACCCATACTCCCCAGGTTCCGAAAGCTAACGTGGTGGAGGGGCCGGAGCAGAAAGCCAGCTTTCGTTCGAGGACGAGACCCACAGTCTTAGATAACGTGTTATTCTCCATATTGAACGAAAAAGCCTAGGAAAAACGTTAGCGTACCATAAGGAATAAACCATTTGTCTAGTCTACGATGGGCGAAAATAACTGTTCCTGCAGGCAAGCGGGAGGAACATAGCACAAGGCAGCCTGAAGTTTCTTCTCGGAACCTGATGAATGATTTCCTGATGAGCTTGACGTCGTAATGGCAAGAACCAGTTTCACCTTTAGCTCGAGGACCGGTTGACCGACTTGATCCAAGAAGGGCCAGGCTTCGATATCAGAAGCAAAGATCAGCTCAACCTGTTGATAGCCAACCTCTGACGATAACTTGAAGGAACCATAGAAATTCTACCGACTCAAGGGGATACGCAAGGTAGCGAGAATGTTTGAAGGACTTGTATGCGTAATCGTAATTTGACTTTCCACCGCGTTGTATAGGGATAGACCTGGAAGTTCCTCACTTCAGCAACAGAGTTGAAGGCGAATAATACCACTAATAGGCATCAGGTTTGAGTTTTTTGGCAGATGGTCCAGAGCAAAGACCAAAGGCGCGTTCCAATCTCGTTTATTCAACGGATCAAACAAGAAAGCATCGCAGTCAAACAATTCACAAACCTGTTCTGTGTACCTTCCATTCAGTAAATAGATAGCCGCTGAAGCGCTCATGAGCGAGTGGGAACAAACAACGAGCCAGCATGTTGAGACCTCTATACACGTGGTTAAGTGATTGGGCGCTAATTAGCCGTTTCTGCTCTGAACTTGCCAGCATCCATTCGATGTAAGCTCGCGCAGGCTTTGAGTCTATTGCAAGACCATGATTGGATCTCGCTAAAGCATACGTATGGTATGCGCTCGTTACACTCAAATATCACTTGAACAGGCCAGAGATTACGTTTCCCTGCTTAGATAAATCATCGGACACACACTTGGGATAGACCGTAGAAAGGACGTTCTCAAGTTCGAAAATCTAAATTCTAAACCTTCAGTGCGGAATAACCAAATCGCGGCCCTGTCTGATACTACTCCATATAGTAATTGGTGCGGCTGCTGATGATCATCAAACGCTACCAGTCAGCGCTAAATTATGCTACCGCCCTTGACTTTGTACAACCTGCCAATCTCTCAACAGCCAATATAGCAGAGGACATCGTAGACCGTACCAGATTCTCTAATCCTAACATTCTTCTCTTCGAACGCTTCCTATCACATGAATACCTTCCAACCCGGGGGTGGTAGCTTCCACTCTTTCCCTCAAATCAACCGTAGAGAAAAGGATAAAATCAAGCGTTCACTAGGCCAGGTCAGGATAAAATAATGCTGCTCTGGATGACTTTGCTTCGCAGTAACTCACTTAACTTGTAGATTTCGTGTGCGGAGTGCCGGAGACTCAAGCTCAGATGTGATAAAAATATCCCATGTGGGTCGTGTGTCAGAAGGAAATGCGAGTTTTTATGCCCAACAGAGACCGTACCGGGTGTTTCCAAAGGAAAACGGTGAGCACTGTCCAATGAGATCTCTGAGCTCGCATGTTAATGTAGTAACTAATTCAGGGAATCATCCGAGACTGCGACGTTGTGCAGGAACATTGAAGCTTTACAGAAGCGGACACGGCAATTGGAAGAAGCACTTGCGGCTCTGCAATCAACCATCTCCTCTGAACCGCATCCACTACTCAAAGATCAACCTAGTCCGCTTGCAGATGAAGTTTTGGAAAGACCCAACCCACATGAAAACGATTCCGAGGGAACCAGTTCACTCGATGCGCTAGGCACTTTGACACTCGGGGAACTCGGCAACGCGAGGTACCTTGGCCGCTCAGCTGGTCCCGAGGTTCGTCTGTGCTGTGCTGTGCATTGATCACTATCAATTATGACACTTCCGACAGAGATTATTCGAGCAGAGCCCCGGAGCGCAGAATAGCGTAGCCAAAGAAGAGGTCAATTCATCTCCATCTCGGGAAATCGCCAAGCTCGTGAATTCTTTTCCTTTCATATCCGATGGTACTTGGGATGTCAACCAATCCATGGAGATTCTACTATCCTATCTCCCAGAAAGGGATCAGGCATGGGCTCTCGGTGAGATATACCTAACCCAGACCTACTTCAAATTGAGTTTGGTATCCAAGGAGGAGCTCTACGACGAATTATTAATTCCCGCTTACGAGTACTTGGCCAAAGATGACACACGGCCCTTCTTCGATGGTACTGCCTCGAGCGCCACGTTTCCCTTACCTCCGACGCGTCTTGCCGTTCTATTCTTTTGCTTAGCGCACGGAGCCCTGGCAGATCCCCAGAGGCCGATGTTCAATCTTGAGTCAGAAATGTACTTCAATCTGGGCCGCGCAAGCCTTGCCCTACATCCGGTATTCTCGTCGCCAGATTTAGCTTGCGTCCAGGCTCTCGGATTGGCGGGTTTATTCCAATACACTGGCGGTCAGAGCTACAACATCGAGTCCGCATGGCTGTTCACCACAATTGCAGCTAAACTCGCGCATACGGTAAGTTCTTTTATAATAAGCAGTACCCTTCACATGAGTGATTCTTGTCACTTCTTCCTAGATCGGATTACGTTCGTGTTCTACCTCTCAAAGATTTTTCAAACTCTTGTTGATACGCTGATTCTGTTTACAGACTATGAAAGTCCAAGGTGGGGTATGGATAAAAAGACCTTGCACCGAAGACGGACGATCTATTGGGACATCCACTCACTCGATATGGTTCTTGTATGTTTTTCGAACCATTCAAAGCAGAATAGCACACTGATATCTTGACTCAGAGTCAAGGTCTCGGTAGACCGCATTCTGTGACCGTAGCTCATGGTGATACACCCTTCCCTGACGACGATGAAAAAGACCGCAGCATAGATGGGAAGGGGAATCCAGAACCAGGGTGTCAGCTATCCACGTTGTTCTTGATATCCTCCTTTTGACTGACCGAAACATTCGCAGTCTCCCGCTGGCGATGCTCGTGGTTCAAAGAGATTGTTTCACCTTTTCATGATCTCGCACTTTCGCCGCGCATGCCCGATTACCAGAAAATCCTAGAGCTAGAAAAGCGCGTGAACGAGCATCCTCTACCTAGGAAGTATGACCCTGTAGGCCTGCTCTCTCAGTCTGGCGCTTCACCGAATAGCTTCAGTAAAGACGCAGATCAAAAAGGCGGTCAAGAGCACACAATAACAGCTATAAAAGGTCATCAACTTACTCAACTGAGAGAAGCGGGTTAGTGCGAGCTTTCTACCGGACTCGCTGGCTTTCTCTAACCTTCTCCCGGGCCCCAGTGATCCTGTACATACATCGAGCGTTCTTCGCCCAAGCTATGTTGCAGTCACCCTTGAATCCCTCGGAGAGTGTCTATGCACCCTCGTTCCTCGCTGCGTACCGTGCTGCGTCGAGGATAGTATATGTGAATGTCCAGTATTTCTATAACTATTCCGAAATTCTTCTCAGATTTTGGACACTCTGGACAGGCAGTAAGTGTTGCGAAAGTGTTTTGCTCCACTCATCAAATTAACTATGTCATTTCTTGACAGTTTTGAGCGCTGCTGTAAGTCGTCTGTCATTTCTGCTGCGTTTTGAACTCATATTACATTCTGGGAAATCCAGATAGTCCTCGGAATGATTGTTATTCGATGTCCCACATCTGTCTTTGCCGAACACGCCTATGCGAAATTGGGCCTTGCTTTGGATCTTTTCAAAGTAGGCGCTACTCGGTCCGATAGAGCCAAGCGAGGGCTCGTGAGTGAACGATCAATCCACGACTTTAGGCTTTGGTTCTGATTCCTTTACACACAGAGTACATTGCTTCAGATACACGAAAAGGCGACTGAAGCATACGCTTCCGTTCGTTCTGAACAAAACTCATCAAAGGACATCAGCGTGGTCCAAGAAGATGCGGAAGCTCTTCATACGCTGGAGATGTATGTTGGATACACCAAGCTCCTAATAAAGAACATGAAACCAAACTCAAATCAAGGCCCTAATCGTGGTGAAACCCAACACACTACCGGCCCACAGAGAAACTACCGAGAGCTAGATTACACGACTACCCTTACAGCGGAATTGCCGCCTTTATCTGTGCCAAAACCTTTGCCTCCCTACTCGCCTCACTACGAGCAACACTCCGAACACTCGTATTCAGCTCCGGCCCTTACCCAACCTCCTTCACGCTCCCAGTTTACCGACGAAAATCTTCGCTCCACTGGCCAGCCAATAGACCAACGGTTATTCCCTTATGTATCGCCTGTATCACCAACTGTACCCGCGGACATTGCCTCCGCACATGACAGATCGCATCCCTCAGGCCCTTCTGGCGCGACACATCATTTTGGGTACAGCAATAGCGGTATAGCATATGCCGCCCCGTATGCTTCCTCCTCGCATGCGCAGTATCCCCATACTGAAGACGGCCGAACTTGGAGCAGTCATAGTCCTAGTCATCAAGATCCAAATGTTCCGCTCTATTCGCGCTATGACGGCTCGAGCCCGTCGGAAGACAGAGGAGGAGGAGAAAGCGGTGGCAGCGCGAATCAACGTCTGCCAATATCAATGCCGCTGACCATGTCGGTAGGCGCGATGAACGCACAGTGGGTCGAGATGATGCAGGATGTGGGGGTTTACAGGTAGCATGTAAATTGTGTACTCGGGATGATCATATGAATAAGATCAATAATCGACATTGGAGAATGATGCTAGTTTTCAAATCTGGTTTTGGACTATCCATTGATTCTCAGAATAAGCCCGCCTAGCTCAATCGGATAGAGCGTCAGACTTTTAAGGCAAAGGGCCATCTGAAGGCTGCGAGTTCGACCCTCGCGGTGGTCTATCTAAGACGTTTGGGGATTTTTTCTTTTTTTTTCAGTGAATGTCGTCCCTTTGTGTACCTCCTGCAAGCATATGTTGCTCAATTCCACACCCTATCTCGAAATGTGTAAGTAAGATCATAGTTTCGGTATTTATATACCCTTCAGGATGCCCAAGTCTCTTCAAGCTACTCTATGTAAGAACTGCCTCGCCAACTTCGATATTTCGAGCCAGAGTGACCATACTAGATGTGTTAAGGGGGTCGCGTTTCTTCATCCGGGTCGCACTGCTACTATCAATTTCAATATCCTGCGCCTCAGCCCAAACCGACATGGTTACAATCCTCTTCAATGATAATGGGTCTGATTGTCTCCGAAAGGTTATCGCCTGGCTCTGCAAATTCTGGTTTGTCCGAGTCTAGTCGCATTGATTGTCATGATCCCGATTCTGATGAAGCCCACCTTGTCTCGAACAACTCTTGGTCGAGAGCAAGTTGCTCGGGGTACTCAGACGGATTTGTAGCAGATTTTTCTTTGACTACGGAACGACCTATACTGATAAATGTTTTCTGGCGTTGGGAGGAGGGATACTTGTACCGGTGGCATGAGATACATAATGTGCCTGCCCGGTGGCTAGCATAACCAATGAACTTCAGATTCCGCAAACTATTTGCAAAGCAAAACTCGAACGCCATGCCACCTACATGAGATCTCCATAATGTACGACATGTACAGCGAGGGGCAGAGAAATACATCATTACAATTTGACTTGAACCTATTTTTCCCAAGCTCCATATTTGTAAGGCCCGCCTAGCTCAATCGGATAGAGCGTCAGACTCTTAAAATGAGAAGCGGGATCTGAAGGCTGCGAGTTCGACCCTCGCGGTGGGCTATGGGAGAGGTAGTAAAAAGTGATTTTTTTTTCTTTGAATCAATTTTCACGTTCTTGACTAATCCTCTCGATGAGATATAGCTCAGGCCTACTTATCCAAGGAGATTTCTGATGAATTATTGGTCCCGGTTTGCCCAACTTGACAGATGACACCCCAAGAGGCCAATGTTCAGAGATGTTCTTCAATCTGGGCTGTGCAAGCCTTGCCCTACATCCGGTGTTCTTGTCACCAGATCTAGCTTCCATCCACGCTCTCCCTAAAGGTCATAGCCATGACATCAAGTCATCAAGGCTGTTTGCCACAATTGCAGCTAAGCTCGCGCACACTTTATGAATTGCTAACACACTGATACCTTGACTCTGGCGGTAGACTACAATTCATGGTTGTAGCTCATGATGCTACACTGTTCCCTGATGACAATGAAAAATATCGCAGCGTGGAGGGGAAGGGAAATCCAGAACCAGGGTGTCAGCTATCCGTGTTGTTCCAGATATCCCCCTGTTGACTGACCGACCGAAACTTTTCTGGTCTCTCGCTGGCATTGCTCGCGGTTCAAAGAGATCCCACACTTCCATGATCTCGCACTTTCGCTATGCATGCCCCATTCCCAGAAGAACCTAGAGAAGAAGTTTGACTCTCCCAGTCTGGCGCTTCACCGACTATACTGTTAGACATCGACTGTTGCTTTTCGAAGCTTTTCTTATTGTTTTTACTAATAGTACATCGAGGCCCGCCTAGCTCAATCGGATAGAGCGTCAGACTCTTATTATGAGAAGCAGGATCTGAAGGCTGCAAGTTCAACCCTCGTGGTGGGCTATGCTGAAGAGTCCGATAAAGATTTTTTTTTTTCTAGAGTGAATCATAGTTCTGGTATTGTTATACCCTTCAGCATGCCAAAGCTACTTAACCACCTTATGTGAACTGCTTCGCCAACTTCGACATCTCGAAGCAGAGTGACCATACTAGATGTGTTTAGGGGGATGCATTTCTTCATCCAGGTCGCACTGCTACTACCAATTTCAATAGCCTGCACCTCAGCCCAAACTGACATGGTCACAATCCTCTTCAACGATAATGGGTTTGATTGTCTCCAAAAGGTTGTCGCCTGGCTCTGCAGACTCTGCTTTGTCTGAGTCTAGTCACATTTGTGATTGTCATGATGCCGATTCCAATGAAGCAAACATTGTCTCGAACAACTCTCAGTCGAATCAGGTCAATAATAAGTTGCCCGGGGTGCTCAGACAGATTTGTAGCAAATTTTTCATCTGCTGCGGAACAACCTATACCAATAAATGTTTTCTTGAAAAATCTTGAATCATTGGGAAACTGTGAAGTAAGGTTATTTACATTGCATTTAGTCTTTCCCATGTGTGAAGGTCTACCTTTTCAAAACTCTATTTGTCGCGAGGAGTAGAAAGTTGGGCTAAAGCTGACCTCCACCTGAAACGCTACTTCAAGTTCTAAAATGCCATTTCAAGAAAAGCTGTTTTTACTTTTATGAATGGTCTCAATGTCCCTGCATGCAGCATCAACATCAAGGGCGCAATTGGGTTGACAGGCTGTAGTTTCGCATACTTGCAGCTTGGGCAGGAAAACCTGTTATTCATGGTAAGTGATTGAAGCAGAAGCCTCAACAGAACACTAAAAAGTAACACCGATGAAGCTGTCTCTATTTACTGCTTACAAACACCTATAGTTGCTATTTTGAGCCCTTGAGAGATTGCCTCGAAGAGTACGGCAAGAGTATCACACTGCAGATATCAGTCAACCCCTGGTGTCGCCACTAGAGCTGTCAAAACTCAGTTATGGGCCTCCTGCGACAGAGAAAGAGCGATTCCATGATTCCACACATGGTTCAGTTGTCCCTGTCAATGCCCAAACCTTCCTTGTATACTAGGATAGCTGTAAGACAGCTTAATCTCATCGGAGACTCAGACTATTGTCACTCGAGATGTGCATATATCATTGCATCTCTTAAATTGATGTTGTTGCATGCATAAAAGCCTGGTAGAACTCAAATCAAACCAAGTAGCAACCCGCTATATCTCCTCGCAACCAGAAGCATGGTTCGGCTAGCAATTATTTCTTACATCTCCTTGCTCTCTTCACTCCGTGCTTCCAAAGCGGCTGGCCTACCTACTCGCTGTGCGATAGCTGTACATGACTCACGTACCCTTCCAGTATACTTTGCTAGTTCTGGTACTCCCAACCCTAGTGCACCCATCAACCTCAAGATTGCACTTACTGCCCAGGACACAGCCGGCTTGGAACAGAAGCTCCACGAAGTTTCAGACCCAACTTCACCTTTATATGGACAATATTTGAGTTTCGAGGAGGTTTGTATCTCTGCGCATATTGCTTAACCTGATGCGCATGTTTATTGCCCCTTTCTGCAGACCAAAGCCTTCGCTGGTCCCGCACCCGATAGCGTCAAGGCTGTTACAGCTTGGCTCAATGAGAATGGGATTACCAACATTACTACCACCGGAGCTTTCGACAACTGGCTTGCATTTACTGTTCCTATCTCAACTGCCAACTCACTCTTCAATGCTGATTACCAGCAGTATACCGAGATTGGAGGCCCTATGCAGTTGACCAGAACTTTGGCTTACTCTATTCCGGTTGAATTGAAAGATCATATCAACGTGGTCCATCCCAGCATGGATTTTGTGAGGAACCTCCAAACACCTGAATTCCACATTCCCGCATCTGCTCCATTAAATACCACTGCTAGAGCAATCACCCCTCCTTCCTGTCCCTTGGTTATTACCCCCACTTGTTTGCAAGCCTTGTACGGAATCCCAGCCACCAAAGCTACTCAAACATCCAATGTGTTGGGCATTTCCAGCTTTCATAGCCAAGGGCCTCAGGTGAGACAGCATATAATCAGCTTGTTGAGTTACACTCTCCCTAAATAGCTTCATTTAGAGACTAGATTTGTGAGCCTTTTTGACCATTCTCAGACCCAACATACCACCCAATACTACTTACACTTTGGAAACCATCAACGGCAGAAGCAATCCCCAGGTAGGCCAAATTTAAGTAACTATACCATAATTTTTGTCAATTCATGGTAAATCCCAGGGGCCGAATGATGCTGCTGGCGAGGGTGTAAGTCATATCGTAGTCGGACTACTGCCATCTGAATACTGATAAGACTGTTAGAACTATGATATCCAATACACTGTTGGTGTTGCGACTGGAGTCCCTGTGATGTTTATTAACATTGATCTAAATAATATGGACACCATTTACGGATTTCTTGATATTATCAACTATCTCAATGCTCAAACTTCTCCTCCTCATGTTAGCTCTTCAGCAATATATATACTGAGAGTTTTGCTCACTGAACAACTATCACAGGTCCTCACCACAAGGTTAGAACAAATTTCTAGCTTCCTTTTCATCTCCTAACTCTTTCTAGTGCCGGATTTAGTGAGCCAGAGGTTACCAGCGTTTTGGCCAAGTATGAAATTTTCAGTGTAGCATTGATGTATGCTGATGAAGGCGACTTTCTCTCAGTCAACTCTGCAATGCATATATGGCTGCTGGGGCTCGGGGAATTTCTGTTCTGTTCTCTTCAGGTAACGGCAGAGTTGGCGGAGTTGGCGGACCTGGAAGCCAAAATTGTACAACTTTTACCCCAACCTTCCCTTCAGGATGCCCATTCGTGACTTCTGGTAATCTTACTTTTCTTCATTGTTCACACTCAGATTCAAGTTTCATCGTAACCTTTTCAATAGTGGGCGTTACTACCAATTTCACAGCTGAAACCTCTGCCTCAATCTCTGGCAGTGGATTTTCCAATATATCTCCTCAACCATTGTATCAAGGCACAGCCGTATCAGGCTACCTTTCTGCTCTCGGTAGCACCTATTCTGGAAGGTTTAACAGCACAGGTCGTGCTTTCCCCGACGTCGCAGCTCAAGGTCTAAATGTGGGGTTTGTCAATGCAGGCCAAGAAATGCTTTTCTCTGGCTCCTCAGCTTCTACCCCAATCTTTGCAAGTGTGATTGCTTTGATCAATGATAGACTCGTTGCTGCTGGCAAGAGTCCACTGGGATTTTTCAATCCCTTGTAAGCCTTCATTCTCCAGCATGTTTTTTCTCAGAAAATTGAACTTATTTTCTTTCAGCTTGTATGCCAATCCTAGTGCATTCTTTGACATCAACACTGGAAGTAATCCCGGATGTAAGTGACTGGTGGATTGTGTTGTTTTGATTCTTTCTAGTATCTATGCATTTTCTAGGTGGGACTAGCGGTTTCCCAGCCTGCGCTGGATGTGAGTCCTTTTGAATTTATTACCATCTACAACTGATATCAAACTAATGTATCCTTGTAGGGGACCCTGTAACAGGTCTAGGCACTCCTAACTTTTCCCGCCTCCTGGCTGCCGCCGGAGCATGACAAGATATTGGTTAAGATTGCTGCAATTGAATAGAACGACAGTGGTTACATGATTACATCCGGAGATGCACAAGTAAAAATGTAACTTAAATATAAAGAAGCGGGAGATAAACAAGTGAACAAGAATTCTTCGAGGCCATACGATGGGGAGTGCTGTAAAAAACACACCAATACAATCTGACACTTCTGACCAAGTTCTTCATCTTTAATGCCCGCCTAGCTCAATCCGATAGAGCGTCAGACTCTTACAATGAGAAGCGGGATCTGAAGGCTGCGAGTTCGACCCTCGCGGTGGGCTATGAAGAAATTGAAGTGTTTTTTTGTCAATGGACATTCAACCTTCTTGAATCCCAACATGTGAGGCTTCAGATTTTTCCATCGACAGAAAAGGACGAAGCATGGCTCTCGGAGAGATTTGCCTAACCGAGATCTACTTCAAATTTAGTTCGGTTAGCCGGTAGTTCGTCTTCGGCGCAAAGATTTTTCATTTATACCCCACTTTGGACTTTCACAGTCTGCAGTCAGTTCGTAAATTTCTTTAAGAGGTCGAACACAAACATAATACTATAGAAAAAGCGGCAGTGTGAAGCTGTAACTGTAGGATCAGCCATGCGGACCCGATGTTTTAGCTCTATAACCGTCAGTGTATTAGAATAAACGCATGGCGACGAGAACACTGGATGTACTAGGCAGCCAGGATCGGAGTATGTTTTTGATTCAAAATTTGAACATCGTTCTCTGGAGGTCTGTCAGGGCTCCGTGGACTGCGCCCAGGAATAGTCGTGAAGCGGGGATCAATAATTCGTTGTAGAGCCAATGTAGAGCTCCTCCTTGGAAATCTATCGGGACAGCCATTTACTCGCTATGGTTGTATATTTTCGGAACTATTCAAAGTAGATTAGCAAACTGGTGCCTTGACTCAAGTCAAAGCCTCGGTAGACTTCGAAGAGTTCGGGGTTGGCCACCTATAACGGCAGCTCAGACGATGGTGAACGAAATGACTAAACTTTTCCAAAATATGAGGATTCATTGCATCGCCGACTTTAGGATATGTAGAGTGCATTCAGATTTAACGTGACTTTCCAATCGTTGAGGTCTACTCTACATTACCAGGTATATTGCAGAAGGATATTGACAAAAGAACGATCCCAAAAATTTTAAATACTTAGGACGACTGGGCAACTGCTATTAGAACTAAAACAATGATGCTTATAAGATTTCAGGCTGACGTGCTGGTGAAAGCTCGAAAAGGGATGTTTTCAAAAGAGGTGAATAAGAACTTTAATTATCTCTAGCTGAACTCAGGGAGCCTCCCCTTGCATTAACGCGCAACGCAAAAAGCTATGCAGCAGTTGCTTCTGGCTAGCCTACCATCCTTCCACGCTTTCCCGCCAACCATTATCTCACTGCTTGTCCTTCCTTAGAATCCCTTTCTTCAGGATATGTTCTCAATTTCATGTTGATCCAAAACTGGTCGTGGTAGAAATTCACTGGCATATACGACATATATGCAGTCCACCTTCCGTAGATCCCGAATCCGTTATGATCGGCTTTAGGGGTGCGAGCGCTTTTTGTATGAATATGGAAGTCCGGAAGTGAGTTACCATAAATAGTGCGATGCAGCACAGTCAAAGCGGAGCCGGAAGATTCAATGCACGGAATAGTGTCTGCAGACTCGGCACTGGATATCGTACACCGGCACCGTTTGGATACAAATAGAGGAAACTTCATCTTAGCAGTGTATCTCACAACCTCACATAACAATGTCTCCAAATGTGAAATCCTTCGTTGGTGGAACCAAGTATGGTGTTATATCTTGGTCAAATTACTTGCACATTGCTCTCGTACTCATCTCCATGCGTGAGTAATTATTACTGGCTAAACTTGGAGAATTTTATCAAATTTCGAAATCACAGCTCTCACCCTCACCTTGAAAACTCTGTTTTCATTCGCCTACGCTCCAAGACCTGCTCATGCTTATGCTCTAAAACCACTGAAGAGGCGTATCGCGGATACTATCGCTCGATCCGCATTCAGCGGCCTTTCGATTTTGGAAACTCAGTGGGCATTAGGCCCCGGTCCCCACGTCTATCAACAATGGGCAAAGGGATACAAGCTTGATTGCACCATTGACAAACTTCACTCGGATCTAGAGGAAGATAAAAGCAAAGGCCATCTGTTGTGGATCGGCCCAAAACGTACGGATAAAGTGGTCCTTGTCATTCCAGGTGAGCGAGGCATAGAGACCCAAAAATTAAACTCTGCTCAACGTTTGGATAGGCGGAGCGTTCCTTTTCCCTGCGACCGAGATGATGTTCAAGTTCTGGAGATACGCCCAGCTGGAGTGGGAGAAGAAAGGGCTCGCAGTTGGGATTGCGATTCTGTCATATGGTAAAGTTCACTATTGTCCAGTTTGATGTTTACCCGTCTCATCGAGGTTGACTAGGTCTGCTTCCTGAAGACGAGTTCCCAATTCAGCTACAACAGACCACACGCGCAATCGAGTACCTTTTTGCCATCGGCTGTGATCCTTCCAACCTTCAACTTGTGGGTGACTCCGCTGGAGGCAACCTCATCTTTCAGCTCTTTTCTCATTTACTTCACCCCCTTCCGTCTCATCAAGTTCCTCCATTGAGTCTACCATCAGGAAAGCGCCTTCGAGGAGCATACACAATGTCTCCGTGGGTGAGCCTGTCGAATCCAGAGCAATGGGGCAATTCCATTCATGCGAAGGCTTACTACGATGTGACCACTGGGATACATAAGCAGGGCCAACTGTACATGGCCCAGGTACCCGATTCCTACACTACATATGCAGAGCCAATACTCGTTCCCAATGATTGGTATTCAGGCTTGAACAATATTGTCGACCGGATATTAGTCTCGACTGGGACCGAAGAACGCTTATTTGATCAGGATGTTGCTTTCTTTGAAACGAAAATCAAGTCACATCACCGGGATGCGGCTTTGGAAATACAAGCAGGAGGGTTGCACGATGATCCGATTCTGGACTTTTTCTTCTTCGATGCACCACTTGAGAACACATTGACACCAACTGTTTTGGAGTGGATTGCAAAGGGATTTCAGTAGGAACATATTACAGTCCAGTGGCTGTAGAATGTGTTGGAATCATTCGAGGTAGCATGACGGGACGAACTTGATAACGAACGCTTTGACTTTCTGTGAAACAATACTCCCGAAAATCAAAACAGTGATAGCCAAGTTTACTACATATTACATTAATTTGACGTCTATGATTGACACAGGGGGATTTTAGCAGTGCAAGCACTGCTCCAGTCCTCTAAAGGTGTGTAGATGGGCGATATGCGCTTTATTCAGTCACTGATATCGAGTGAGTTCTTTGGCTTCCCGTATGAAGAGCTAACTCTACCCAGCGCCGCCTGAGCTGAAACGACCGGGGATAAAGCGCTAAAGGTCAATCAGAGACTCCTGCTAGTGCTGCTGCTGGTGCAGTAGAGCATAACGCTAAGATGGGTATCTAATGAGCACGTCAAGTCTATGGGTCCTCCTGAAACGTGATCAGCGATATCTACTAAGCTAATGTTTGAATGTGACGGAGGAAGGTGATGCCCGATATTTGCAAATATGTTCCTTGTTGGTGGAGGAGGAGGAAGAGGTGGTCGGGACAGTTGCTCGGCAGAACAGTTGGATCGCTTCGCAGAAAGAGAATAATTTATCTTATCTTGAAAATTGATTAGATCAAACGCCTCGGCAAGATAGCTGATAAGATTCTGTTCCCAACTACCACCACGTCTATTGCGTTCCCAGTGAGCCTTATTCTTTTCTTAGGCCCAATGCAGACTCGGGATCCATGTACGAAATCCTTTCAGGGTCTTCCAATCAACTCGCACTGGCACTGTCTCGCTCGTTCAGTTGGATGTCTTCCTCCCTGCCATCCTCAGCTTCTATATCTTCTTCCCTGAAACGTCTACGTACAGGAACTTTATATCCACCTGTCGATCTTATTTGGACGTCACACCCTTCATGGCCATTCTCTGATTCAAACTCGAACGCAAATTCAGGGAAGCAAAAGCTTCGAATATCTGTTCTAGATTCTTCCTTCAACCCTCCAACACTCGCTCATTTCGCATTAGCGAATGCCGCTGCTCCTGTCCTTTTCGACTCCGATGATTCTAGCTGCGAAGATACTGATGGGAACTCAAACCAGAGCCGATCTATTGACTACGATGCGAAACTTTTACTTCTATCTGTCCGAAATGCTGATAAACAGCTCAAGCCTACCGATGCGACCTATGTTCAGCGCGTGGAGATGATCATTGAGTTTGCGAAGGATTTGCAGGATGCGCGGAATGCCGATGTTGGGCGGAGCGTTCGGGATGATGTTGATGCCAATCGCAATGTTGGGGATGAACGCACAGGCGATGACATGGACCCGGGTATCGCAGTAGCCATCATCGATGAACCTACGTTTGTAGGTAAATCGCGAATGTTACAGGATTTCTTCAGGAAAAGGTTCCAAGTCGGGCTACCGGATCCAGGAAAGTCTGAACCATCTGCGTCCACAACAAGGACGCTCCCGTCCTCATCAACCGTTCCGACGATCCAACTAACATTTCTCCTGGGCTACGACACACTCGAAAGGCTCTTCGCCCTGAGGTATTATGACAATCTAGAAGAGAATATGTATCAGGCGTTACAGGGCTTCTTCGGTCTCCCAACTTTGACTTCAAATACAAATAAAGTCGGGGACGGTTCAGTCGTCGTCTGTGCCCGACGCAGTCCATCTTCCTACCCACATTCCTCACTTCCTCCTCCCAACACCTCCACTACGCGTTCCGCATCTACAAATTCAGATCTCGATTCATCCAATGAAGCATCGCAATCGCTCACTAAAACCATATCCTCATTTCTCGAATCATCCTCCCTGCCTGCCTCGAGCATAACAATGATCGATATTGGTGAGGATGCATGGAAGATTAGTTCGAGTGAGGTTAGAGAGGGTGTGAAGAGGAATAGTACTGGAAAAGACAACGCAGGCCAAAGTAAAGTTGTCGCTTCTGGAGAATGGAATAGTATGGTCAGCGAGCGGGTGAGGAGGTATATTGTTGAGCATGGGTTGTATCTATGAACTTGAGTGCGTCTTTGGTTCCGCTAGCTTCTATGACCTGCCCTGGCTGGTACGAACAGGCAATTGAACAACGGTTGGAAGAAAACTATGAGGAATAGGGAATCTTGCACTGAAAAGGAGTATAGGGGAGGGTTTAAGGATAGCATACCGGCTGTACGAATTCCAAAACTTGGAATGGCTTTTTGACTGGAGAAGGGAAAAGCATATGCAGATTTTGATCTTGATATCTATGGAGACAGTGTCAAGTAAGCTGGAGCTTCGAAATGTAGTTACAAACTGTCCAATATAAGTATGTGATACATGCATGCACAATGTCTTCCGACCCTGCATACAAGTCTAAGCTTGTATGCAGGATCATTGCTTATGTACTCGAGTATAGAAGCATCGGCTGTTTATTACTTTCAAAATTCAAGGAGTGCAAGCATTTTCTTGTGTTCTTTGCTGTGTGACTACGAATCATAAGATGAAGCCAAACAGCTGCTTTAAAAATTTCGGAGCGGGCATGGGGCATATTCGATAACATGTTGAGATTAATCAAGAAGGTAAAGATTGATTCAAAGAAAAAAAGCACTGATAGACACCTCTTCCTCATAGCCCACCGCGAGGGTCGAACTCGCAGCCTTCAGATGGCCCTTTGCCTTAAAAGTCTGACGCTCTATCCGATTGAGCTAGGCGGGCCTTGCTTTGCTATCAAAAACAATAATGACAGCTTCGATTATGGAAGTGCGACACGATCTCTGAACCGCGAGCAACGCCAGCGAGAGACCGGAAAAGTTTCGGTCGGTCAGTCAACAGGGGGATATCTGGAACAACACGGATAGCTGACACCCTGGTTCTGGACTTCCCTTCCCCTCCACGCTGCGATATTTTTCGTCGTCGTCAGGGAACAGCGTAGCATCATGAGCTACAACCACGAATTGTAGTCTACCGCCAGAGTCAAGGTATCAGCGTGTTAGCAATTCATAAAGTGTGCGCGAGCTTAGCTGCAATTGTGGCGAACAGCCTTGATGACTTGATGTCATGGCTATGACCTTTAGGGAGAGCGTGGACGGAAGCTAGATCTGGTGACGAGAACACCGGATGTAGGGCAAGGCTTGCACGGCCCAGATTGAAGAACATCTTTGAACATCGGCCTCTTGGGGCGTCATCTGTCAAGTTGGGCAAACCGGGACCAATAATTCATCGGAAATCTCCTTGGATAAGTAGGCCTGAGCTATATCTCATCGAGAGGATTAGTCAAGAACATGAAAATTGATTCAAAGAAAAAAAAATCACTTTTTACTACCTCTCCCATAGCCCACCGCGAGGGTCGAACTCGCAGCCTTCAGATGGCCCTTTGCCTTAAAAGTCTGACGCTCTATCCGATTGAGCTAGGCGGGCACCTCCTTTCAATTTAAATGGAAATGTGAAGATGAGTTTGAAAAGCCTCACCCTTGATTCACTACTGTGAAAAAAAAAAGTCAACTTGACTGCCTGTCTGATCTGCATTATTTCTGAAGATATTTGAATAAAGTGACAGACTGCTATGTCACTGCCAAGAGAGCAGGCCTACAGTATTACTTCTTTAAAGTGCTTGTTTACATACTTCTCCAGCTCTAGGGTTTTCTGGTAACCAGGCATGCATGGCGGCGAGATCATGGAAAGGTGAGACGATATCTTTGAACCACGAACATCTCCAGCGGGAGACTGGAAAAGTTTCGGCCAGTCAAGAGGACGATATCAAGAACAACAAGGATAGCCGACACCCTGGTTCTGCATTTCCTGCTAGTTGGATCGCCGGAGAACAGCGGATCATATGCTGCCAGAATGGCTCTGAATGCTTCTCTCCTACCCTCGGAGGTTTCATCAGCTCGTATTACCACCTTTCGGCAGGGGCTCTACAAGGGATGGTCGCCTGCGTCAACATTCGACTGTCTTTTTCGTATTCATAGAGTGCGCACTGGCTGTCCATGGCGCCGATACCATACAGTATTGTCACAAAAATCGGGAGCGAGTCAATCAAGCGGTCAAAGCAATCCCGCATTCGGCGATCGGCCAGCGTCGTTGATACAATTAGGGAGCTTGTACTTGTTTTCAGACGATACATTTCACAGCAAAATTCGCAGATTCGGGTGTAATTTGTTCTTCATAGGCTGCGGAGCAATTCAGTAGTGCTCCAAGAGGGAGGACATGGACGATGAGGGTGTCAGAGGAAATATACTTGTCGAATTGTTCTTTCTCTCTTCTTGCACAACCATAGATCAGACTCGGACTCAAGGATGAATATGCCCGAACTCATCACCCCAATCATTCTCTCTCCGCGCCACTATATATGACAATGCAATCGTTAGGCTGGCGTTCTGAGCTCGATTGAACACCCGAAAGGGTTAAAGCCCAGTTGTGCAATCTACCTCAAAAAGCACACAAAGAAATGGGGTAAATTTGACTCAGAGAAACTGAAAATGACCACCTTAAAGGCACTGTACGCCGTATCTGAGGTATATCCGACGGGCAACAACAACCAATGTCCTGAGATTTTTTTTAGATACAGTACCTGTTGTATATGTCTTCCTTGATGAATTATAAATTTACTCCTTGAATGCGCTTTTTGTTGGAGGATCAAGTCGACGAGCTAATGTAGGAGTATCAAGAAACTGACGGTTGCCGGATCCCATCTAAGTACATCGTAATTGCTCGGATCTTGCGCTTTGACCTTCCCAAATCAAGGCAGTGCTCAATGAATCAATCGGCCCGTTCGACACAAGACAATACTAAGCCAAACTAAACCCAAACGCCACAATTCCACTTACGGTGAACAAAAAAACCAGAAATGTGGTCGTTGTAGCACCTAATTGGACCTTTCGCAGTCGCCACTAGCCCTTAAAACCCGACCATCACCATCCATCAAGGTCGGATAGTTCATCGATATTTTACTCATCTCCCGGTACAGTGCCTTCTCTTCTTCAAGCGCCAACGCAGACTCGGTTGCGATCACTAACGAACAGACGACCAGCACAGCTCTCCGGGCTTATATCAAGTCTTGTCCATGCCAGCAACAATCTCGAGTGCTTCAACCCCTGAACCAAGCTCCGTTGATCCACCACCCGAGCCCTCTGGCGAAAAACCGTCGAACACGATGACTGTGTCTGTATCACCATCAACCCCCAGCAAGAAACGGGAAAAGTTGGTTCCGAAAACGGATTTGACATTGAATTTGAAGGGATTGGATGTGGCTAATACGAATACGAATAGCTCGAGTCCCGCTTCCAGTCCAAACTCCTCCGGATCCAACTCCTCCCCCTCCAGCAAAGAATCAGAACTCGGAAACCCCATCCTCCGCCTCCAACCCAGAACACCTCGTATGCCATCACCTCGATCCAGCAGTGACGCTAATCCTCTCAGCGGCAGCACTCCTCGCACGCCTCATTACGGTGGCGTAACTCCATGCACGCCGCGATACACGACACCTTCTCGAACGCCTCGCACCCCAAGTTCAATGGGTCGATATCCTCCTCGAGCTCGTACGCCTCGTACACCTGGAACTGCTGCTACGTGGGTGAGGGAGCGCGGATTCCTACCTACCGTTCCGGAGCGCTGTTCGAGTGTTCCGCTTGGTGAAGATTGGACGCCTCAGCGCATGCTGGCGTTTGACGGAGTGAAAGAAGAAGAAGCAGGCGGGGATATTGAGGACCCGGAGGACACATCAAATTCGAACTCCACCCCCAGTGAAGGACAGGAGGACTCACTTGTGAGTACGGATTCGGATGCAGAAGGGTACCGGTTCGAGCTGGGGGACGACGAGGTAGTGGAACTGTACGATGACGATTACAGAGAGGACTACTGGGGTGAACCGGAGTTGACGAGGGAAGAGTACATGTTGATGTTGGAGGATATGCGGAAGGAGGCTGAGATTTCGGTTTGTGAGGGGATGATGGAGCAACTTGAATTGAGAGAGGCCTTTGAGAAGGCGGTAGATGAGATGACAAGGGTGAGGCCTGACTTTGAGCGGGGTTTAGGGTTGAGTAGACGGAGGACCATTGGTTGAAGGGACTTGTAATTTTGAATTCTATATGTATAACATTGTTGTTTGGATTTTCTCTGGTCGTATTCGTTGGATAATCATCGAGTTGGTCGTAGTACACGGCGGTGCGTTATTTAGTACACGACGGTCCGTAATAGGCTCGTTCCCAGCCTGTCTATGAAGCTATATGAAGGCCGATCAATGAGGGCCTGTCGATAGACACGACAGGGCCTCATTGATCGGCCTTCATAGACAGGCTGGGAACGAGCCTAGGTCCGTAATGCTCTGTCTCGGTTTCGGATATCCCGACTGTCCGTAATACTCCGTCCCGATTTCGGATATCCCGACGGCTGCTGCTTTCCCAAGCTCTACGTCAAGACGTCCCAGTCCAGAACCAGCATGTCGCTGTCTCGGCGAAGTTTTGGTAAGCTCAAAAGGTGTAAGGGAAGTGGGTTCCCATCTTCTAAAGTGTCCTAAGTTCCGGTGCAGTACTTCAAGACGAGAGTTTGTCAGAAAAGTACAGTAAAGAAGTGATTACACAACAAGTTGTACTGTATGCCGAAGTATTCGTCGTTGGAAAACTGCTCGAAACATTACCTAATACAGATCTCACTTTTTCTGACGCGTAACCGCATAACCCTCTAATAAATAGAGTGAATTTGCCACACTCTTCATTCTCCCTCCCCTCCAGTTATATTACAGTCAATTCGTGTCTTTCATCATGGAGTCAAACTCCTTTACTATGGGTCCTTACAATGAAAACTTCGCCAGAACCTTTATTCGAGCCCAATTCTGCGTCAAAGTTCAACATGCCCCGGAAGGCACCGATCTTACAGGAAAGGTTTGCATAATTACTGGTGCAACTGCAGGATTGGGATACCACGCCGCTCGTCACCTCCTCGGCCTAAAACTCTCGCACCTCATCATGCCCGCTCGATCAGCTACCAAGGGAGAGGCCGTCGCGGAGGAATTCCGCAAAGATTTCCCCTCTGCCAAAATCGAAGTATGGTCCTTGGATATGTCCTCTTATCCCTCCATTCAGGCATTCGCCAGACGCGTCGAGACCGAGTTAAACCGTCTCGATATCGTAACTCTCAACGCTGGCTGTAGCAGATCGAAATTTGGGGTGTGCAGTAGTACAGGACACAACGAAGTGATTCAAGTAAACTACCTCTCCACTGTACTCCTCGCGGCCCTCCTCCTTCCCTCGCTATCCGACAAGTCCCCCACCGGCACCCCCGGTCGACTTACTATCATAGGATCTGCGACCGCTTACCTTGCCAAGGTTCCCAACCGCGAACAGAGGCCTTTCCTCGCATCGTTCGACGACACCAAAATTACCCCGTTCGGTCCTAGCGAAGCGTACGCTTCATCCAAATTGCTCCTGCAGTTGAGCTTCATCCGACTGCTGGACTACGTGAACCCCGATAAGGTTGTGGTGAATATTGTCGAGCCTGGGTTCTGCAAGGGCACGGACCTTGCTCGAGATGTAAATGGCGCACTCAAGGTTGCCCTTCGGGCTTTCCAGGCTGTGGCGGCGAGAAAGGCGGAAGATGGAGCGTGGATGCATGTGTATGGTGCCGTTGTGGCAGGTAAAGAGTCTCATGGAAGTTTTCTGATGGATTGGGAGACGCGTCCGTGAGTTTTTCGACTCTGATTTCACGCCTGTTATTTGAAAAATTGACTTCTGTCGGTGTTTTGCAGCTTTCCCAAGATTTGCCACATGCCTGAAGGAAAGGAGCTTTCGGATGTTCTTTGGAGAGAGACGTTGGACGAGCTGGAGTTTGCGGGTATTCGAGATTTGTTGCAGAGTTTCAGGCAATGAACAGGTTACGAAGATAGGACATTCGTTTTGTTGGAGATACGGATGTACGGGCAAACCTAGCTGTGCCGCATCTTTTTTACCTCTACTTATGAAATATTTATTCTTATCATTGGGTTTTGCA
This sequence comes from Collybiopsis luxurians FD-317 M1, assembly GCA_000827265.1. Taxonomy (NCBI): domain Eukaryota; kingdom Fungi; phylum Basidiomycota; class Agaricomycetes; order Agaricales; family Omphalotaceae; genus Collybiopsis; species Collybiopsis luxurians. The sequence continues at coordinate 214,624 of KN834755.1, read as the reverse complement.
TCGCATAAATAGTATTACTTATAGTTCACATTGTTTCGTTATCTCTAAGTGATATTCACTGTATTTTGTGGCTTTAACACTTCTGAGTTGAATGAAGATTCTGCGAAAGCACCAGCCTTTTCTCCACCTCCGATCCTTCCTGCGACTCAGCAGCTTGAGAACGCATGTAAAGAAGCTTCGGTAACGATTGATATACAGCTCGAGCATGTTTTGGAGGATGCAGTCAGGATTCCGGGCGTCAATGGCGAGTTTTGTATTTCTCATCATCCGATATATAAGCTGATAACTTTTTTCTTTGACGTAAAGGTTCTAGCTCGTCAAGAAAACTTGGGCCAGGTTTTTAGAAAATGATATATTGGCCGACTTCGCAGCTGATGGTAGCCGCCATTCAAAACTTGAGCCGGATCCCAATTCCCATAGAATTGCAGCAAGCCGTGTGACCGGCTGGGTTTTCTTGACGATCCGTCATAACGTACTACATACTATCAAGTCCTCAGCGTCGCGGCAAACGTATACGGGGAGTCACAAACAAGAGACAGAATAGAGGCAAGAGAGGATGCAGCGGGAGTTGCTGTTCGGAGTAGAGCTGAATATTCTCTTTGTATTTCATTAGCTCTAGCGGCTTTCTGATACCTTGCATCTGAATGATTACCAAGGAGACTGCCATTGACGCCGGAATGGCTTCAAGTTGATGTATTATGCACTAAAGGCGCCTTACGGCCAGCTATTCTCCACTCTTCCATTCTCCACTCTTCCATCATAGGCTGCGAGAAGAATGACAACGGATGTGCACTTTCCTATCAATTGGGATATTTCCAAGTCTCCTTATTCCTCGCTTCTAGATACAAATCATGTTCCTTCTCCAACAGAGCTTGTAGAAATGGGTAGCTTCCTTGCTGTACCACAACGGGAGCTATCTAACCTGGAATCTGAAATATCGCAACTACAGGAACGCCTTAAAGTGCTTTCATTCAAGCGTGATAGAGCAAAAGCTTATATCAACGCTCATCGGGCCTTGATGTCTGCGATTCGTAGATTGCCTACAGAGATCCTCATTGAAATCTTCGTTCACTGCCTACCTACGGATAGTTATCCCGTCAGAAGCTTGAAAGAGGCTCCTTTGCTTCTGACTACTGTTTGCCGGAGCTGGAGGAACGTCGCTATTGGCTCAGCCCATCTATGGAATGCATTACACGTCAACTTTCCCAACGAGATGCTGGTGGAAGATATTGCTTTACGAGCGTCTGGAGTTCAGCTTTGGCTAGAACGCTCTGGATCGCTTCCGCTCTTTATCTCTCTAGGTGTCAACACGGCCCGCAAGAAATATCGTTACCGTGACACTTTGGCTCCAAAGAGGTTCATTCCCTTTTTCCAAGAGTTGATGACATACAGCCATCGGTTTGCGGAGGTTGCTCTGAAGCTCGATACGGAGACTTTCATGTTGCTGGACTCATTTTCCCCTCCACAATTTTCTTTGCTCACATCGTTCGATATTCGTTCCTCCCCTTCGTTTTTCAGAGGCGAGATAGGGACATACTTTGCCCCTTGGATTCCAAAGTCACCTCGACTTACGAAGCTCAATATATCTGGTTTCCGGATTGCCACTTTGGATAACCTTCTTGCACTGGGCTGCAGATGGGGGAACTTGACTCATCTCGCTCTCGATGAAATGGACGATGACCGTTTATCATTTGGGCCAGTGGAACTGCTTACCATACTCAAACGGACTCCTCGACTCCAATCATGTAGTGCGATCATAAAATTAGATGCAGGCCAGTTACGCTTCCCTGATACAGTACTCGAGCTGGATCATATTGACACAATGATCCTGGTTCTAAAGCTTGGCTGGGACCTCCAAGGTTCGCCTAATGAAGAAACTCTGCAGGCATTTTATCGGGTCATTCGCACGTTCGCTCACTTCACCTCACTTCAAACCCTTTCCATTACCGAGAACACTTATCACTTGGCGATGCACGAAGGATCCCTTCCCTCGCCCTTGACGAAACTAGCGCACTTGAGGTTAGGAATATCCATGAGTCCTGAGGGTTTAACACGGTGGCTCTTGTCTGCACCCAATCTGACAACCTTGGAAATTCTCGACCGCGGATATGATGTTGATGTGAACTCGGTGTTTCATGATCGTTACCCAACCGTGCAGAGTTTTCACTTGGCCAGTCTCAGTGGAGCCTCGGACGACGATCGCCCCGACTTGTGCCCACATCTTGCCACTTTCTGCCTCCAATATCCGTACGTCCTTAACGAGTACTCTAATTTATCGAGTGACTCTATCCTGGATTTTCTTACCCGCAAACGTTGGCTGGCAGAGCCAGCCAAGAAGCAGATTCACAAATTGGAGGTGTTCAATTTAGTTGTCACACTGCGCAAGCCAGGTGAAAGAATTTTTTCGGACGGACCAATTGAACAAATCAAAAAGATATGTTGGGATGGATTAAAGTTGTCTGTACGCTCCCTTCCGTATGACGACTTTTATGCTTCCTCGGGAAAAGAAGAGAATGATGAGCCACGGTCAGGAATACGAGAGAGTATTTCCTCGATCTGGCAAAGGCGATTACATGAGGATTCAGCCGAGTTTGTACTTTTCGATGCTTGAATCTGGCCCGTGGGTATAAGGAACTTGCTGGAGAATATAGTATACTTGATATGGCTTGAATGATTTACTTTCTTCCTTCTCAAGTACTGCAAAATTTGAGTATATAAAATCACTCGCGGATACGGGCGCTTGTCCGACCCTACGTCTCTTTACTCACGCATCCATGAATTCATGTGTCCAGTATCCCCTTCGTTGACCTCTTCCGTCAGTTTGGAGCCTAGTACAACACTAAAGACAGCCTCTGACCGCTTTTCTGACAAGCTCAAAGCTATAGGCGGTCTTTCAGTCGAAGAATTTCTGAACACTTCCGACCAAGACTTGCCGCCTATTCGCTATGACTTTGGATTTCCGGATGCCCGTTGTCCGTGGTACTATACGAGTACTTCCACCTCTGAATCGAATGAAGAGTCTGTGAAAGCAAAAGTCCCTTCTCCACCTCCGGTCCTTCCTGCGACTCAGCAGCTTGAGAATGCCTGTAAAGAAGCTTCGGTAAAGGTTGATATACAGTACGAGGATGTTTTAGAGGAGAATCCGGGTGTCAATGGCGAGTTTCTTATTTCTCATAATCCGATATCTAAGCTCATCATTTCTCTTAGACGTAAAGATGCATAGTGTAGTACACATCATTAAATCTTCAGCGTCGCGACGAACGTATACGGGAAGTCACAAACACGAGACAGAGGGAGAGGCAAGAGAGGATGCAGCGGAAGTTGCTCTTCGGAGTGGAGCTGTATCCTACATCATGAGCTCTCTTGATGAACCCGCAATCGAACCAGAGTCTACCTCCACAGAGGACGAGACTGACCCTGTAAAGATTATCGAAAACTGTTTTGCCCAGAAGAGACCGGGCCTGAAAGCTCCTCAGTGGTTCACATACGGTGCGTAACTAGCGAAATTCTTACTCTACACTCATTCTTATGCGCCTTTTTGGTCTTTTTTTTTTGCGGTTTAGAAACCGGCGCGGCTCTTCGCGTTCAACTCTCTCTTGACGATAATCAGCTCTTCCGTGTCTACTCCACACCGGACAACACGCTTTCAGATCCCAAGCTCACCTGCGCGCAGATCGCCATTGAGGGCGGTGTGCTCGATTTTATCAGATCTTCCGAAGGTCACGTTGAGGATCTAGTCCCGCCTTTACTGTCTTCGTCGGCGAACGACAGAATCACGATGTGGGCAAACGTCCAGGAGTTTATAAAAAGTCTACCCCAACCATTTCCTGAACCTGAATTTGCGAAGAGTATAGATCGAGCGGAGATGAATATTATGAATTGGTACAATAACATTTTCCAAGAAGCCAATAGATATCGTTCGTCTCCCCTGCAGCAGTCCTTTCACTATTTACAGATTCGGCAGAGTGAGCAATATCGTTCTCGTGTTGTGAGGTCGTCGTCATAATATTCTCTATCTCGTAGGGCATGGCTGTCTACTACGCATCGAGGACCCCAACCTAGATCCTAGTCAAGCAAAAAACTACCTCGTTGAGCCGCGTTTTTCCAAGAAGAACAAAGCCAAGTTGGCTGTGTGCTTGCAGGCGATGTCTGAAGGAGTAGGAGATTTTTTTCGCTCTTTCATCCCAGGGCATGCCAAACAAGTTACCTCAGATATGCATCACTATGCGAACAAAATCGTTTGGCCTCAGTTAATGGCTGCCTGTCGATCTATTGGGCCCGATGTTGTCCCTAGTCTTCATTTCATGGGTCACAAAGGCAGTAAGTTGGTTGATTTTTGCTCATCGTTCATGCGTGTTTATTCTCTCTAATTACAGAAACCGGCTGTACTCTCAAGCTATCGATCCCTCCTCTGCCAAGAAGCAACATCCCAGGTTCAATGCTCAACAAGAATGGCGAGATCTCTCGAAAATACACGGTTGCGGCGGAGTATGAATCGAATGAGGATGCTCGGGTTGCGGTACTGTGTGAGGCAGGACACAAGAAGGTCATTCAGTTCGTCAAGCAGAGAGGAAATCCTCCGAGGGGTGGCGGAGAGAACCATCGTCATCGCGCATCCGTTTCTCGACAGGTTCCGGCTGCTGGTGGCACTAGTAGTGCTAGTACCAGTTCGTTCAGCGGTCTTCCTCCACGTCCCTCCCCAGCTTGGAATCCTGTACAACAACCGGATGGAGCACATCTTCTTTCTGCATCTTTCCCTACCGGTATGCATTCGTCTGGTCGGCCGCAGCGCCAGATGCCGACAACTTTGATGTCGGGGCGGGATTGGGATCGGGACGAGGAGGCCGTGGCTCACCCGCAAGTCGATCTTGCGTACGGCGACGAAGATGCAGATGCCGAGCCGGGAGAAATTGTTTCTGAGGTCGAGGAGTCTCCACGTCCTGCTGTGAATTCTTCTAGAGGTGATATTTTGGTTCGCTTACTCCTTCGAGTTTGTCATCTAATCTTTTGTGTTCCCAGTCAAGGGAAAGAAACGGAAACATGGTGATATTTCCGGACCGAGTGCGAGTCGTAAACGCTCGAAGACGTGAACGGGCTTGGGTGGTGGGTGGGTGGGGTTCCAGGGTTGGTATCTACCTTTTGATTACAGTGTACGCTACGGTAATGTTTCCGGAGTAGAAAATTTGATAGGATACGAACGCGTCGAGGGGCATGTCAAATGCACGGTCTTGCTGTGACCGGGCTTGTTGCAATTGACTGGTACCTTGCATCTAGTACTATGACCAGCCGTAGCATTTATCCGTAGGGCATGGCAAGAGCCTCGAAACGTGGCCTTGTGTGTAAGCCTGCGTATCTCAAATTGCGTTCCACAAACACCAAAAATCTTCTAGGTGAATAACCAGCAACTGATCAAATATTCCCAATCGGCATTTCTTTAACATATCGAACGAATCACACAAAACAAGGAGGTTTTTTTTTCGTTGCACTCTCATCCCATGATCGCAATAATGGGGCAATCCTGGTAGGCACTCCTGAGAATGCTTCGGAGCGATGTTGTGGGCACTGCACTGAAGTACAAGCCCAGCTTTAGGGATCTGATGAACAAGCATCCTCCGTTCACTTTTGCCGTCGCTAGAGGCTTTAACTTTCTTCTGGTCAGTTTTGCCACGCATGAGCAAACCTTGAATTTGCCATCACACCCTAGAAGAATCTTACAAGCGACATCAATCCGCAGTATCCGCGAGTTTGATCAGTTGCGAACGCTCTTCCGTTTCCAACCTTCAAGGCTGAGTATGTACATTCGAACCGATTTACCCTCTGGGGAGCTAGATCCGTTGCTATATCGAACAGGGTCCGAGTCCGCATCTGTCTCGGCAGACCTTGCACAGCAGGCAGCCGATCTGAGCTTTACTCGCTTTACCATTGATAGATCCCATCCATGCTCAGGATGATTGTCGCTAAATGTCTTATTCGTTGACGTTGATTCGGTACACAGAAAGATTTAAAAGACACCTGCCTCGTTGAGTTGTTTCATTTTCTTAACTTTACTAGTCCATATTAAACCGCCATGGAGAGTGAGATATTTTCTGTGAAAGCTACGTGGGTACTTCTTCAACTGAAGTTGTCTGTTTTTTTTTCTTTTTGCTTAAATAATCCTTTCTTAGTTTTGGACCAATATTTATTGGAATGTTCTTGAATGCCATACTATATGGGGTGCGTGGTTCTTAATTGGAATCTATGTGCCATTCAACTCTTTTCTACTTCTACAGGTTCTGGTGGTACAGGCATGTCACTTATTCACGCACCACGTTCAATTTTCGGCCTGACTTAAGTGACGCTACATGAAGGCATATTTTTATTTTCAGAGCAGTAATAAGTAACTATGCTCCCTGAGTACCCATTGAATAGAATGAAAGGGCTTACAATGTACAGGGATGCTCGATGGATTAAATTCCTAGTGCGTGTTTCAGGAATAGTAGACGGAAATGGACTATTGAAACTTCGCATAAGTGCTCTTTCTCTTGATTGCGGAGGTTGTCGACACCGGGGTGGTCTTCGCTATCGCATGGGAACCACTAATTGAGAACTACGGCGAGACATTTCGGAACTATGGATATATTTATAATGTCTTACAGTCTCTGTCATCTATCAGGATCCCCTGACATCCTTCAAAAGACACCAACAAGTAAGTTCTTGACTACCCATTTTCAATCAATGCTTGAACTTAAAATATCTCCCGAAAGCTTTCGGCGCAGGTAGGAATTCCTATTGCATCTTATACTCTCCCGTTACACACACACTGTAAATGCAGAACCTTTGATTACGGTTCGTGCATTTGTTCAGCACATCCGACCACTTGCTGAGGCTCTAACATCATGAAAGTCAATCATATCGACAGTCGTGCAGGTGTTCCAAAGCTGGCGAATCCGCAAGTTGACCAAATTCAACACTGTATTTATTCTGATTGTAATGATTGCCTGTGCTAGCCTGGGTATGGCTTTTTATCATCCATATTTCGCCAATGCTCTAAATCATCTATATGGTGCAGCGGGTGGTATTATGACAACAGCTCTCATTCTTTCTCACCCATTGTTCATCCAGCTGGACAAGTTTGCGTTTACTGTCTGGATTTGGCTATTGCCTTCTGCTGTCTGCGACATATTAGTGTCGATATCACTTTCATGGTTTTTGGTATGTATACTGTTTATTGCGTTTTGTCAGGACGCTAATTTCGAGCAGCTGCGCCATAAAACATCTTTTGCACCCACCAACTCCATCCTCCACAGAATAATGCTCTGTGCGTATGACGTTTTTCAGAATTCATACTGGGTCTCATTTTCACCCTCGACATGAAGTGACACTCCAGACTGGTGCATTCACTGCTATCATTGCTGTCGCTAATCTCCTTACGTTGACCATATGTGAAGTGAGAACCTCAGAAATTCCATGCGTGAAAAAGCTGACTCTGAGCCTTGTACATAGAACAAATCATTGTGTGTATATTTTCAATGTGTTTCGAGACCATCTTTAAGTTGGAAGTAGGCAATTGATCTGGGCGTACTCTCTTTCAAAACTATATAGCAACTCCTTGCTTTCAATGTATGTTCTCTAATCCTTCGTAGCAATGGTTCGACAGGTTAGTAACATCCTCCAGGCTAAATGCTCGTGTAGAATGGAACAAATATCTTGATTCGCGAGTCGACGAGAGTCAGGAGATGAATGTTTCTTTCACTCAAAGGGGAACTGAGAACCGAACACTCTGGTAACCAATAGAGTTATAACTGTGGCCGTTATGATTTACTAAAGGAATTTTTAGAAGCAAGTACTACCTGGGCGTCCTATCGTCTATCGCTCGTTCTGAGCCTCATATGTACTCATCGAAAACTGCTATAAGCTTAATTGGCTGTCTTTCAATGGGTTTGTATCGCTGTGCATGCCGGGGAGAATTGGAGGAAGGGGGGTCAATGTCTCTTGAATGTCAGATCCTTGAGACAATCACGTTGGCTTACATAGCTATATTATTTTAGTTTTTGCTAGTTTTTTGCCGGATGATCTCTCTCAATAGTCGATGAGAAGTTCTATGTTTCCACTCCATTTTAAATCAAAGCGATATATGCAATCGAACAACCGATTGAAAGGGGATTTTTAGGTTAATATTTCTGGAAGTCCTGAATTTAATGCTCCGACTCAGATTGGACAGGGTCTGTCAACCTCGGTAGGCATCTGCATTTGTTCTGGCAGATCTTGGGCAACAGGCAGATGAGTTGAGCTTTGCGCGCACACTGACATTGATAGATATGATATAGTATGGACTGATTGTAGCCAAGTGCGAAATCTATTGTTCGCCCGAGTGACGGCTGTGAAGTGCTACTGTACAGGTTTCTGTTTCCAGTAGACGATCATGCGAGCCAGATACCATCCTCACGACGGAAATGTTCGATGAAAGTGTACCTCCTATAAATAACACAACCAAATAAACATAATGGCACTTGGGAAAAAGGTCGTCGAATCAGTACACGAGAGCATTTAAAAAGTCTCTGCCTCGATTCTTTCTCATTATTAACGTTTTGTCAAATTTTGCCAAACCGCCATGGAGAATGGATTATTTTCTGCTAAATCTACGTGAGTACTTCCTCTGGACCAGTTTCTCAGCTTGCAATATCCTTCCGCAGTTTTGGACCAATATTTTTCGGAGTGTTCTTCAATGCCATCCTATGTGGGGTGTGTGGCCGTTAACTCAGACTGGAAGTGGTACCGTTTTATTTACTTCGTTTCGCAGGCCCTATTTGTACAGGCAAGTCACGAATTACGCACCTCATCCGATCTTCAAGACTCAAATACTCTACATGAAGACCTACTTCTATTTTCAGACCAGTAATAGGTCGGCCTGTTCTCTTTCCCACTATAGAAATGAAACAGTTTACAATGTACAGGGATGCTCGATGGATTCAATTTTTAGTACGTGTTTCCAGAGTAAACGGAAACGGACACTTGAGACTTCAAATAGGTTTTCTTTCTGTTGATTGCGGAGATTGTCGACTCTGGGGTGGTTTTTTCTATCGCGTGGCAACTATTTATTGAGAACTATGGTGTGTGATTCGAGTTGTAGATATGATATCTCTCACTATGCCTCTGTCATTTATTAGGAGTGCCCCCAATTCTTCACAAGACGCCGACAAGTAAGTTCTTGACTACCCGTTTTCAATTAATGCTCAATGTAAAAATATTTTCTGCTAAAAGCTTTCAGTGCAGGTATGAATTTTCAGTACTTCGTACACTATCCCGTCGGTGAAAATCTTTCTTAAAGAGCCTTTGATCACGGTCAGTGCATTTGTTTAGGCAGGCCCACTGCTTGCCGAGGCAGCTAACATCATTCAAGTCCATCATATCGACTGTCGTGCAGGTATTTCAAGGCTGGCGAATACGCAAGTTAACCAAGTCCAATACTATATTTGTCTTGATTGTGTTGATTGCTTGGGCCAGTCTGGGTATTTATGGCATTTATCACCCAATTTTTGCTGATTCGAAGTGCTCGTATGAGCAGCGGGAGGGATAATGAGTTTTCGTGCCCTTCTGCTGCGCCAATTTCTCAATCAGTTAGATATATCCGCTCTTGGTTTTCTAATCTGGCTGGTGTCATCAGCTGTTTGTGACGTTTTGATTTCAGTATCACTTGCGTGGTTTGTGGTATGTAAATTGTATTTTGTCAAGATTCAGCTTCCTGATACACAAGTCACTAGCTCCGTAATAAATCATCTTTTGCATCCACCAACTCCATCCTTCACAGAATGATGTTTTGTGTGTATAATTTTCGCTGAAATTGAATTTAGGCTCATATTCCACCCTGGGTATGAAGTAACACTCCAAACTGGTGCAGTCACGGCTGTCGCTGCCGTCGCTAATATCTTCACATTTAGTTGGAGTGAAGTGAGCAGTCTGATAAGTTTATGAGAGCTAAAGTTTGACGTCTTGAGTGTCATTTGTAGAACAAATCCTTGTATGTAATTTTTGAGTTGTTTTAAGGCTTATTTTGAGATGAAAACAGGCAGTTTATCTGGGCATACTCTCTTTCAAAACTATATAGTAACTCATTGCTTTCAATGTAGGTTCTCAATTCGTTCACATCACGGTTAACGGTTTGACGATTCCATAACACTCTCCATAGGCTCAATGCACGTGTAGGATGGAACAAACTTCTTCATGAGTCGATCGAGGGGACGGATCTTTCTTTCAATCGAGTCGGAAGTGACGTTATCCCCGAACCAGACACTCAGGTACATGCTACAATCATAACTTTTATCGTTATTATTCACTCTTTCGAAAGCTTAAATAACACCTATCCCTGGTCGTCCGTTCTGAATCTCATAAACATGTTGATTAATTCATCTGTAAGCTGAAATTAGCAGAGGAGTTTTGGCACTCTCGAATCTCTGGTTCTGTGTCATTATGCACCCGGAAGGTTCAGCGCTCAAAGTCTTCTGAGATTTCTTCCTTGATCCTTGAGACAAATATGTCGGTGTACTACATAGCTTGCACATAGCTACTTATTTCATTTTTGCAAATTTTTCATTCCATCAGATAAGTGCATGACAATTCGACTCATTGCGATTCAACTTAGGAATTGGACCTCCCCTGTTTGATTGAATATCCCATCCTATCCAATTCTTAGCAATCTGTGTACTGGCCCGTCATACTACCGGTTGCAACGGCATCTTCAATATACGCACGTTGTCTTGATAGATTGGACTGCGATCTTTTCGAGCAACCTGATCCCGATTGGGGCTGGGCGCCTGTGCAGCGGGATTGACAACAGGACGCCTGTACTCCATCTTCTTTCGCAAAAATCGACACGATATTTCGAAATTCCTGATGCAATCAGTTTTATTTTCTTCTACTTCTCGTAATTATTCTGCCAAGGTATATTCAGCCAGTCTCAGTCGCGATCCCGCCTCAAACCCTTTCCGATGTAAGTGTCAAAATTTTCTGGTGACGCCATCCGAATCGAAGGACCACTAGCGGCGACAATAAGTTTGGGTGGGAATTCAGGTTGTTGTTTGCCTCAGGGCTGGCTTCATCGCCTCCTGCTGAGAACGAGAAAGCGATTGGAAATTTGGAATTGAGGGGCTTAGGACGAGAAGGCCGCGGCTCGTCACAAATTGACAATCGTGCAGAGGCCGAGACGGAGACGGAGATAACATGGAGAGATTGTTTCCGCGGTTAAGGAACCTTTGCGCTCTGCTGTGAATTCTTCTGGGGTTCATATTTGGCTTCTTTTTCTTTCTCCGACTTTGAAGTTTCGTATCTGAATCTATTTGCATAGGTATATGTTTCTAGATAAGTGAAAGAAACGGAACCATGATAGAATCTCTGAAATGAGTGGGATATATCAACTGTCAACATTCGAAGACGTGAATAGCCCATAGGCATTGGCGGAGTCACGGATTGAATTCACCTTTTCTTATTACCTTACCACTCAACATGCTCAACCCCTGTTTCCGACAATATCCTCAAATACAACGGCCGAAGTACATTAATATTCGTATTCCTCGTCTCCGGAGATCCTGGATGTTTGTCGATATTGTAAACTTGCTTCTAACGGCGAACAACTTGACGAAAGGAGCTTTCTTTCCTCTCAATTCGTTCCACATAACAAGATCCCTGAGCGAGTATGTTGGGTTCGTTGCTGTCCCCTTCCCTAAAACTAATCGATGTCGATGAATTCCAAGCCTTGATCGTTTTTATTCCATTTTGTCAATATATTGATTGAATCACGCCAAACGTGGATAAAGATAGAGTCATTTTTGTTGCATTCTCCCGCCACGTCATGATAATGGGACGATCTTGGTGGGGAATTTTGACAATACTTGAGAGCGATGTTGTATTGCTATGACAGACGTGGAGGCTGGAATAGATCACAAGCTTAATTGAGCAAGGATGATTATCTGGTGAGCGCCTGTTTCTCGAGCCATACATGGGAAGCATTTGCTTCATCGGGAAGTGATGAGGAAGCATACTCCATTCTTTCGAAATCGCTAGAGGCTCTCGGTCCCTTTTCACCACGCTTGGGCAGAAAGCAGGCGTCAAATATCCACATCCAGGAAACGGTACTATTAGCTATTCTTCCGGGATGCCTCGCCGTTTCCAATCGTCACCCTCATATAGCGCTTGGAGGAAACATCCGAAACGATAAGTTAACTTGTAGGCGATATCATCAGAATCCTCGGGCGTCTTGACCACGCTCTTCCAGTCCCAACCTTCACATTGTCATCACTGGACAGATTGTAACCCTGATTCCTCTGGAGAGTTTTAAGATCCGTCGTCACATCGGACATGGCCGATGAACTCCCTTCTGCCGGCTCGGCAGCTAAGCCCAATGGAGCCGTTGCCAGCCGAACCGAACCTTTACGAACACGCACTGATAGCTACCATACGCATACTCGGAATGACTCTATGCACTGTTTTCTCAACTGATGCTGTGAAATACTGCATATATTTCTGTTACCAGTTTCGGTAAACATCCTCACATGTTAAGATGAAGATACGCACTATATTATTAACAAAACCAAATGAATAGCAGCGATAGTGGGAGAAAAGGTATTGATTCGGTACACGAGAGCATTTAAAAGCCCTCTGTCTCGAACTCATATTTCTCCAGTTGCACTTCATTAGTCTGCGTTAAGCCACCATGCTGTTTACTGTGCAATCTACGTGGGTACTACTTCTTCCGGTTGACCGGTTGCTCAACTTGAAATAATTCTAGTTTTGGACCAATACTTATTGGAGTGTTCTTCAATGCCATCCTTTGTGGGGTGGGTAGCTCTTGTCTGGAATTAATGCTTGTTTATTCACTTTGTTCTACAGGCTTTAATTGTACAGGTACGTTAATAATTATCCAATCTCGAGGACTTAAATAAATCTGCGTGGAGACCTATTTCTACTTCCAGAACAGCAATAGGTGAGCGTGTTGTATTCCCTAATAGAAAATAGATAGTTACAATGAGAAGCGATCCTCGGTGGATGAAATACCTGGTGCGTGTTTTAACTCACTGCCATTTTGAGAGCAACCGGAGATGAATTGCTGGAACTTCGGATAGGTACTCTTTCTCTTGATCGCAGAGATTGTGGACTCTGGGGTTGTCTTCACTATCGCATGGGAGCCACTTATTGAGAACTATGGTGAGTAAGTTTAGAGTCATGAGTACATCTCTGACAGTTCCTGTTGTCCACAGGATCGCCTACGATTCTTGAGAAGATACCAAGAAGTAAGTTTCTTGATAACCCATTGCCGATCAATACTTAAACTTGAAATGTTCCTTCAAAGCTTTCGGCGCAGGTGCGAGCTCCCATCAGATCTTTTATTCTTCCGTCAATGACACTTTTTACATACAGAGCCTTTGGTTACGGTCAGTGCATCTGTTTATCACGTCCGACCGCTCGCTGATGCAGATACTTCATAAAAGTGCATCATATCGACTCTCGTGCAGGTGTTTCAAGGCTGGCGAATCCGCAACCTGAATAAATCGAACCTCGCGTTTGCGTTGATTGTATTGATTGCTTGTGCCAGTCTAGGTATGGCGTCATATTGTACATGTTTCGCTAATACTTAGAATCATTCATGTACCTTGCAGCGGGTGGAATTATGACGACAACTCTCATTCTTCTGCACCCATTATTCATTCAGTTGGATGGGTTCGCGTATACATTCTGGGTTTGGCTAGTGCCTTCCGCTGTCTGCGACGTCGCGATTTCGATATCTCTTTCATGGTTTGTGGTATGTGAATTGGGTCTTGTCCAAATTCAGCTTCTTCATGCACGAGTAGATCCGCAATAAATCATCTTTTGCACCCACCAACTCCATCCTCCATCGAATGATGCTTCGTGCGTAGTTCGTTCTGCCTAGATCGAAAATAGCTCACGTTCTACCCCGTTCTAAAGTGACACTTCAAACTGGTGCAATCACGGCTATCGCTGCTGTTACTAATCTTCTTACATTCACTTTGAGTGAAGTGAGTAGTACTTCGATAATTTTATGCGTGTCAGAGATTGACTCTTATTTACAGAATAAATCATTGTGCGCGGTTTTTCGATCTGTTTTAAGTCCATTTTTGATATAGGAGCAGGCAACTTATCTGGGCATACTCTGCTTCGAAGCTATATAGCAACTCTTTGCTTTCAATGTATGTCCCCGAATCATCCAAGATGATACAATAGTTTGACAATTCTGTAATACTCTCCAGGCTCAATGCTCGTGTAGAATGGAACAAACATCTTAAAGGGCCAGTCGAGGAGAGCCAGGAGATGAATGTTTCCTTCTTCCGAATGGGAACCGATGTTCACTCCGAACCAGACACTCCGGTAATTAATACAATCATGAGTCGCTGTTATGGTTTACTGAAGGAAATTTTAGAAACAAGTACTATCTGGGGGTCCTATCGTCTATCGTTCATTCTAGGCCTCATCTGCTTTGGGAATAAACTATTCCAGACCAAATGAAGTTCTGTTGCCCTCTAATTCTGTATTATTATGCGCCTGGAAGAGCTAGGGGGCTCAACGGCCCCTGAATTTGACCGCCTTACATGGCCACAATTTTCAATTATCTTCTGTATCGCATTCTTTTGTTTCTTTTGATACTTAATAATAAGTTATACGATTTCCCGCAGAGATTGGTCTCATTGCAAGTTCATACTGATTGTTCTCGCGGCCGCAACGGCTCCTTTCTAGTTCTGTGCCGAGTGTGAGAATGAGCGCGGCAAGAATGCCGATGACGTATAGCCACACGGCAATTACGCGGCTTTCATCGTCGAAATTCTGTGACAGAATCTATCTTTGGCAAGAATATTCCACCAATGTAAACTCCTGTTGCTCTCTATCCATTGGCCATAGTCTCGATCACATCTCGATCCCCTACCGCTACAATTATCAAGGTTCTTTGTTGACGCGATCTAAATCGAAGGGCCGGACAACCACGAAAATCAAGATAGAACCATGCTCATTGACTACACCAGGGAGGCATCGATGGGAAGTGAATACCGTATTCGTCTTCTGTATCAACGCAAATTCCAGAAGACGAAAAAGCAGTACTATGTAAGTATTGAAAGCCGTAACTGACGTACCCTCAATGGGTTGATATAAACGTAAAGGCGTTCAGTTCTCCTGACTGATGACCTTGGTGATCACGAAAACGGAACCCCGAACTCGATTAATCTCAACCCCCTGGGTAAAAGTTCATTAGCGAAGTTTTGGTTTTGATGTTCTTAAAATTTTGTACATACTTATGACGCTGAAACTTTGATTGCAGTGATTTCTCAAGTTCCTATTAAGCTCTACATCCTCCAGGGGCGTTGGTACGTCGATCCACACATGGTAACGTGGAATTGCTACAGCGCCGGACCTTTCATTAAACAGTAATCTCTTCGAGTTTCTGATACTCTACCTGGCGCGTCGATCCACTCATGGTATCGTGGGTTTGCTACACCGTCTAAACCTTATAGGACAGCAAGTTCTCAAGTCATTGATATACCCTGCTTCACTCTAGAACGTTGGCGCGTCGATCCTCACATGGTAGCGTGAGTTTTCGTCGCGACTAGTGAAGCAGGGGCACTACAGTACCTGAGCGGTCAAGTTCTCCTGACTACCTGATCGCACATCTTATAGGCAGTTTGGTTGCCCTTTCTTTTCCGATGGACGTAGAATGAATCTGCATATCCGAGGCAAGGAAGAATGCGTCATACTGAGCTGTGAGATAGCCCATATGTAGTATCTCATGAATGTCAAGCGTGTACCTTACCCTTGCTGTATCATCAGAAAGTGAGTTGTACATTGAAATACTGTACAGCATCGTGAACTAGTCATTCAGGGTTGAACCTCTTCAGTACGATTGAATACTCTATTGTTGAGCTGAGTCCCATCAAATGAGAGAACATTATCTACACGCTCTGTCCAGACCGATTCGGCATAAATGACCTGATTCTTCGTATCGCCACCCCAAGTGACCAAGTTTAATACTGCGACGCCGCGGGAGACACCAAGGCCAGCTCTCATGTCCCTCCGAACATTCCGTCAAAATGTATCAAAACCGTATAGGTGGTATCGTGTCGGAACTCTTCCAATATGCACAAACCTCATCGTATCAAGATCCGGTACAAGGCAAGTTTTGTACATACTATCTCCGAAATTTGTTGAAGGATCTCAAATTACTGAAATCGATTGGCCGTTTGACCAACTCCACTTGGTGTGAAACCATTTGTACGTATACATCTAGATGAAAGAAAGCTGCGTGGGCTTGACGATGTTTCGAATGCAGGGCTTGCCTGCCTAAGTAGTTCAATGCTTGTCCGAGGTGCGTTCGTTGGCCCATGTAACAGCAGTGCTTCTATTTCTCCAACGATTCGCAATCGTCTTGAAACAATCAAACCCCAAAAGTTGTCACACAAATTTGATTGATATAGGCCTTACCAAGCTGATACTCTATTGTAATAAACTACTTACCCGATCATTCTATGCAGTCTTTATCTTCATATGAACACTCTTCGCTCTCGTTAGTTGATCATAACCTAGCAAAAGAAACGAAAAGAAATCAGTATCATGTTCAAAACCGATCGATAGCGCGCATGAGAAAAAAACAAGAATCAAAGTTCACTAAGTACCCACCATATCGACTCAAACTAACCCCTCTTCCACTATCCTTCACTCCAGTCCACGCCAAAGCCGGATCGAGATAATCACATCTATTCAAAAACACTGTACCGGTCTCAAGCTGATCAGCAATCTCAAGGAACGCATCCTGAGAAGATTCTGGCGTCCAGACAGAGGCCGTGAGTCCGTAAGGAGAGTCATTCATTAGCTTAATGGCTTCTTCGTCGGAGGTAACTTTTTGTATTCCGACCACGGGGCCAAATGTCTCCTCCATCATGACGTCCATGGCTGGTTGATCAATCAGTAAGAGCGGTTGAGTACTTGCCGGATGAAAAACTCACAGTGGTCGACATTCACTAAGACTTGAGGTGCGACATACGTCGTTCCGCTTTAATGAAGGGACAATGAGAAACTAACGCTATTTGAGAACTAGCGAGGAATGTACTAACATTTTCGCTGCAGGGAATAGCTCCTCCGGAACTAATGCTTTGGCACCAGCTTTCACTGCATCTGCTACTTGCTTACGAATTCTTTCTGCGCTAGCGAGCGAGACAACAGGACCAAGATTCGTTGAAGGAAGGGTGGGATCACCGAGTTTATAGTTCTGAAATGAAGAGCAGCTGTCAGCCAGAATTCGGAGGACGAAAAAGATAGGGCATGAAAACGCACTCTGACGATTTCCACATATTTGTCCACGAAAGATTGATAGATAGACTCGTGCACGTATATACGCTATTGATCGTCAAACCGAATTCTAAGGACTGTTACTTAGAGTATACGCACCTCGACGGCACAACAGCTTTGACCAGAATTGAACATCGCGCCTGAAAGAATCTAGTGGGCGGAGATGTTAACCAAAAATGGAGGACACAGGCGCACCATCCACAAGTTCCGCTACCGTGTAATCCAAATCAGCATCGGCCCGAACGTATGCTGGGTCTTTACCACCTAGCTATAACCACTGTAAGCATCAAATTAACATAAAGATAGGCAAAGATACCTCAAGAGCAACACCCTTGAACCCGGCAGCTCCAACTGCAGCCTCTTCCACCTTCTTTCCTCCGATTACGCTTCCTGTAAAGCTAACAAATGCGACGCTCTTATTCTCCACCGCATGTTTTGTCAGCTCCGGACTCAGATGAAGGACTTTGATGGCATCTGAAGGAACTCCGGCTCTTACGAGGGCAGCAGCGAAACGTTCTGCTGTCAACGGAGTTTGTGGAGAAGGTTTGAGCACGACTGCGTTGCCTGCAATGAGAGCGGGAAGAACCGAGTTTATGGAAACTAGGTACGGGAAGCTATGTAACTATTGCGTCAAAGATGAGCAGCTGATGCAAGGGTGAATCACACATACTTCCAAGGCGCGATAACCAGAACAACACCAAGCGGAGTCCTGCGAATGAATCTCCGAAAACCAGGTTTATCGGTGTCCGTCAAAGGAACATCGGCGAGAGACGATTTTGCAATAGACAACATGTATCTGGCGCGATCCAGAAAACCATTAATCTCTCCTTGGATTTGAGTCACGGGTCGGCCCATTTGCATCGTGGTTTCGAGCGGGAGATCGGATGAGGAGGCGGCAAATTCTTCCTAAACGATCGTATGAGCATACTCTTCTGGTATAATAGTATCCCAGTTTCAGTCTGACTCACGATAAACTTGTACCCAATCTTGATTCTCTCGTCCAAAGGAACCTTTGCCCAAGATTTCTGTGCTTCTGCGACCTTTGCGATTGTAGCGTCGAGCTCTGATTCAGAGGGATAGTGACGCGTTATAAGCGGCTGTTGATTGTGAGGGGTGATTGTCGTTTGCGAGGTTGGTTGGGACATGGTGATGGTTGGGGATAGAGATAGGCTCAGATAAAATCGGATCAAATACAATTCTTTATCTTATCTTCGTACTATAAAAGGAGAGGATCAAAGCGTCCGCTCACATCATTTCTTGGAAGAGTAAGCTGTATACGGGATCTACAGGAATGAGAATTACTGACGTGACAACATGAAGGCCTAACGAGCTAGAGAAGTCTCTTTTCAAACTTCCAAACCTCAACATATTTCTTGTAGCAAATTTTGATGTTCGACCAGAGAATCGGCTGCGCGATCCTGCCCGGACAGCTCCAGTAACTCTTTAATTTTACAGATCTGCGATGCTGATACATCCGGGATACAACGTGACTGAAGTGACCTTGAGTCGCGGTTCAGAGGGTGCAGACGTGTGTCGACGAAGGAAGCGCGAAACAAAGTGTACTATCATTACGTGGTTCCCACACACGCTCAATGTCTTAGTTAGAGTCTGATTGCAAGTAGATATCCAACCCTGTTTTGTATGAAACAACGTTATGTAGTAGTCATTTAATCTCTCTTGTATACTTGGTATATATTCAGTGCGTATCTGTGTGGACTATTCCATTCTCGTTTTGAGAGGAAGTTTTTATTCGTGTGCATGTAATAGTTGCCATTCTATTCGAGCACAAGAAGTTTAAACTTCGATTTTATTATACTCTACTGCTTCTGCAGCTGCGAGGAGCTTGGCAAAATTGGGAGTACCGAGACCGGTGACCGCATCCCCTGCAAGGAAGTGTCAGCATATATAATGGCAGTAGTACTCGAGAAAATAACTCACATCCAGTTCCAGCAGGGAAACCGTTTGTTCCACCTAGACAGTACAGGAAAATTTTTCAATCAATATAGCTTTAGCAGTTACTATTAGAACTTACATCCGGGGTTGTTTCCAGTGGTGATATCGTTGAAAGCACCTGGGTTAGCATACAAGCTGGAAGAAAATAAATTCGAAGCGTAAGCCAAGCAGGAAAATAGAGACATACAAAGGGTTCAAAAAGCCTAGCGGACTTTTTCCGGCAGCAATGAGTTTATCGTTGATCAGAGCGATCACGCTCGCAAAGACTGGGGATGAGCAAGAGGTTCCAGAAACTAGCCCTGCGTTGCCTCCAAGGATGATCTCAAAGTTTTCACCTTGAGCAGCGACGTCGGGGAAAGCGCGGCCTGTCCTGTTGAACAGCCCAGAATTGGTGCTACCGAGAGCATTGAGATAATCGGTCACATCCGTGTCCTGATACGAAGGTCGAGTGAATATGTTGGAGAATCCGCCGCTGGAGAACAAGGCGGAAGTTTCGTTGACTCCCGTAGTCGCACCCACTAAGAGAGATTAGGATTTGAAAAAAAAAAATTAATATCGATGGAGTGCCCATTAAAACAGTAAAGTTACCAGAAGTTACGAATGGGCAACCTGAAGGGAAGGTTGGGACGAATGTTGTACAGTTCTGGGTATGCCCTCCACTGACGCCACCGTCACCCGAAGCAAACAGAACAGAAACTCCGCGAGCTCCAGCTGCCATGAAAGCATTGCAGAGTTGGCTAGTAGGAATCTTCCGTTAGCAGGGTAGCGATACCATTTTAACAAATCAGTCCTTACTTGGCCATAGGAGCGCTAACATCTGTTTCATTGATTCCGTAACTAGATGCATGACAGGATGATGAGCAAGATATCAGAAAACGAACTTGAATTTTATTGACCTGGTAGTGAGAACCTATGTTAAATTCTGAGTCAACAAGATACTCTGGATGGAAAATATGAAAGAAACCTACGTGAGGCGGATAAGTCTGGTTATTGACGTAGTTTACGAGATCCAGGAATTTACCAACAATGTCGACGGGCTGAATGTCTGGCGGCCCGCCAACACTGAAGAACGTCACTGGAACGCCGGAAGCGACGCCTACAGTATATTGAATGTCGAGGTTCTAATAATTTCTTCAGCATTTTATCAGGATCCCGAATAAAACCGAGACTCACAGCCTCAACACCAGCATCTAGTGGGCCCTAAATTCCTCAAAAAATTGACAAAAAATGATGGCATCGGAACAAGCAACCTACCTGAGGATCACTTCCGTTGTTGAGGGTTTGTAAAGTGAAAGTGGTGTTGGGTGGAATGTCGGGCCTAAAATCGGTCAAGAAACTTGCCAAGTCTGCAATCTGCATGAAGCTATTAGAGGAAAGAAAATTTGATTGTATGCTATCCCACTTGAGGCCATTGGTCTTCAAAACCAGAAACACCGAGCCCGTTAGAAGTTTGAGTAGCCTTGGTGACCGGAATTCCATACAAATCCTGTAAACAAGCAGGAGTAACACTTGCGTTGCACGACGGAGGAGTGTTGTTTGATGGAGTCGGCACAGGAGTCTTGACTATAGGCAATTGAAGGCTCCTCACGAAGTCCGTGCTGGGGTAGATCAAGTTAATGTTATCCTTCAAGTCGGCAGGGATAGAGTAGGTCAAAGTTCTAGTCAGTTGTGTGGGACCCCCAATTTCGGAGTAGTCCTGGTAGTCAGCGTCCAAGAGTGAATTCGCAGTTGAGATGGGGACGGTGAACGCAAGCCAGTCCCCGAAAGCTCCAGAGGTGGCGATGTCTTTGATTCCATTTTCGTTGAGCCAAGCTGTGACAGCCGCAACAGTATCGGGTGTAGGACCTGCGAAAGCTTTGGTCTAAAAAAAGCAATTTACACGTGCTCTGGGTTCATCAACGCGACAATACGTACCTCCTCGTAACTCAAATATTGGCCATATGAGGGCGAGGTTGGATCAGAAACGTCGTACAATTTCTGTTCCAAACCGGCCATGTCCTGAGCGGTAAGTGCAATGTTGAGGTTAATGGGCGTATCGGGATCGGGAGTACCAGAACTGGCAAAGTGTGCCGGAAGGGTACGCGACTCATGTACAACCATTGCACTGCGGGCGGGGACGCCAGCCGCCATAGATGGACAGAGCGAGGAGATTAAAGCAGCAAAAGACAAAGCTGTGAGGCAAACCATAATGCTAGAGAGGAGCAGATGGAGAAGGCCACGACGAGATCAAGCGATCTTCCATGTAACCTTTATACTGAGCTGAGCAATCGATTTATTGGAGCTCTATATTAAGCAATACCTCATATTCATTGATGCAGTCGAGTCCTGAGCTCAGATCCCGAGTTAACAGCGTAGAGCTGTAGAAGGACCATAAGGTTGCCGCAAGCAAGGATTGGAGGCTTGTATACATGGTATCTTCCCAGGCAACAAATTAATGATACAAACAACGGTAATAGATCATTGGATGGAGGATGGAGGATGGCACGATCCGAGTAGTTGATATAGGTAGAGTGTGAAGGTGGAGTGCTGACGATCCGACAAGTCTCCTGCATTGATTTTTAAGCTGTAAAAATAAATAGCCATCAAAAATTCTGTTATAATCTGTCTAATAGGAAGTTGTGCCGTCGGTTTTGGTAGCTGGTCATTCTAATTTAACTTCCTCCATCATACGTAAAATTAAACATCATTCTTCAATTGTACTATGCCATACATATCTGATGTGACAATTGTCATTCTATTCGAATACAGCCGCCTTCTTAACGAATGATTCGTTACACCCCAGCTGCGGCGAGGAGGTTGGCGAAGTTGGGAGTGCCGAGACCCGTTACCGGGTCCCCTGCAAGAATATGTTCTTGTGAGATCGGTCGACATTATCAAATTCAAAAGGACTTGCATCCAGCTTGGGCTGGGAAACCATTGGTTCCACCTATAGTTTGGAAATACGTAGAAAAAATTCAATGAATACAGCTCTGACAGTCAATTACACTTACATCCGGGGTTGCTTCCGGTGGTGATGTCGAAGAATGCGCCAGGATTGGCATACAAACTGAAAGCAAATGAATTCGATATTGCTAAAAAAAAATGCACAGGGAGAATGATGACATACAAAGGATTCAAAAAGCCCAGAGGACTTTTCCCGGTGGCAACGAGTCTGTCATTAATCAAAGCAATTATACTTGCAAAGATTGGGGTAGAAGCCGAGGTGCCGGTGAAAAGTGTTTGCTGGCCTGCATTGATATACCCCACATTTTGACCTTGAGCTGCGACGTCGGGGAAAGCACGACCTGTGCTGTTGAACTTTCCAGAATAGGTGCTACCGAGAGCAGACAGGTAGCTGGATACCGCCGTGCTTTGATACGACGGTTGAGCAAATATATCGGAAAACCCACCGCCAGAGAACGAGGCAGAGGTTTCGGCTGTGAAATTGGTAGTTGCGCCCACTAAAAAAATCACGATCAAACAATCGATTTTTAAAGATGAAGAAAAAAGGGTTACCAGAAGTCACAAATGGGCAGCTTGCAGGGAAGATTGGGGTGAATGATGTACAATTCTGGCTTCCAGGTCCGACTCCGCTATCTCCCGAACCAAACAGAACGGAAATCCCCCGAGCTCCAGCTGCCATATATGCATTACAGAGCTGTCTGAAAAATTCGCCTTCGTCAGTATACAACGATGCTACACTGAAAATTTCATACTTGGCCAAAACGCTGGTAACCTCCGGCTCACTAAGTCCGGCACTAGAAAGAGTTAGGAAAATGGAAAAGGAAGCTAGAAATTTGTTCTAACCTTGTGGTGAGGACCTACAGTAAGTATGTTAGTCGTCCAGTAAGCAATATTTCGGTATATATATTTCTGAATAACTAACGTGAGGAGGAGAAGTCTGAGCATTGAGATAATCCATCATGTCGAGGAATCCGTCAATGCCGTCGGTAGTATTTGGACCAACGTTAATGAATGTCACAGGGACTCCAGTCGCGACACCGACAGTATATTGGATATCATAGTTCTAACAGTCTTATCAGCATTCAGTTGGCGGTAGTCCGACTAAGATATGACTTACACCCTCGCCAGCAGCATCACTCGACCCCTAGCATTTACCATGAGTCGGCAAAAATCATGGAATAGTTAAATTTGACCTACCTGGGGATTGCTTCCGCCGTCGATGGTTTCCAAAGTGTAAGTAGTATTGGGTGGTATGTCGGGTCTGAGAATGGTCAAAAAGGCTCGCAAATCTAGTCTCTAAATGAAGTTATTTAGGGAGAGTGTAACTCAACAAGCTGATTATATGCTGTCTCACCTGAGGCCCTTGGCTATGAAAGCCGGAAACGCCCAGCACATTGGATGTTTGAGTAGCTTTGGTGGCTGGGATTCCATACAAGGCTTGCAAACAAGCAGGAGTAATAACCAAGGGACAGGAAGGAGGAGCAATCGTTCTAGCAGTGTTGTTTGACGGAACAGGCGCGGGAATGCGGAATCCAGGTGTTTGGAGGTTCCTCACGAAATCCGTACTGGGAAGGAGCACATTGATGTGATCTTTCAAGTCAACCGGGATAGAGTAAGCCAAAGTTCTGGTCAACTGCGTAGGGCCTCCGATCTCAGTATACTGCTGGTAATCGGCATTAAAAAGTAAGTTGGCAGTTGAGATAGGGACGGTAAATGCAAGCCAGTCATCGAAAGCTCCGGTGGTAGTTATGTTGGTTATTCCATTTTCGTTGAGCCAAGCTGTAACGGCGTCGACGCTATCGGATGTGGGACCAGCGAAGGCTTTGGTCTGCAGAAAGGGGCAGTAAACACCCCCACTAGGTTAAGCAACACGTACAGAGATACGAACCTCTTCGTAACTCAAATGTTGGCCATACAAAGGTGAAGTTGGGTCCGAAACTTCGTGGAGCTTCTGTTCCAAGCCGGTCGTGTCCTGGGCAGTAAGTGCGATCTTGAGGTTGATGGGCTCACTGTGGTTGGGAGTACCAGAACTGGCAAAGTATACTGGAAGAGTACGTGCGTCGTGTACGGCCATCGAACGGCGAGCAGGTATCCCGGCCGCTATGGAGGCACGGAGTAAAGAGAGTAAAGCAATATAAGGGATAACTGTTAGGCGAACCATGTCTCTGGTCTACTAGATTTGATTTGAGCTCTACCAGGCTTTTATACTTGCGAAGAATGTGGTGAATTACAGTGGCATGTGGGTACACCCCGAGCGATGATAGTCCGAGTCTCCGATGTGATTGAGCTGTCTTACAGCTGTTATAGTATACAAGGAAAGTTTGGGCGTTGACAGAGACTACTGAACCGTGTATGGTATCGCGGAATCGCTCTTTCTTTGTCGCAGGAGGTCCGTAACTGAATTTTGACAGCTCTAGTGGCGGCACTGGCAAAGGATAGCCGACGTTTGCGGTGTCCCGTCATGCTCTTGCCGTGCTCTTCGAGGCATCAAAATAGCTATTCTAGGTGCTTTGCACGTTGGCGAAGCAATGGACAGAGAAGAGATTTATCGGCATTACCTTTTAGCCTTTCGCCGAGGCTTCTGTCTTGATCCTTTCCATTACACTTACAGTGACCAACAGGTTTTCCCGTTCAAGCCGCAATTATGGGCAACAACAGCCTGTCAACGATTGCACCCTTGATTTTGATGTTGCGCGCAGGGACATTGAGGACGTTCATAGTAGCTAAAACAGCTCTTTCAAAAATAGAGGCAGAAGTAGCGTTTCACGTTGAATTTAGGTTTTGCCTTTGGAAATGGTAGAGTCTTACGAGGATGGCGCCCGATTTACCCTACCTCAGAGTTAGCCACTTCAATCTCTTCTCTTCCATCTCATTTTTTGCCAATATTAGCATCTGTGGTCGCAACCCGCAAGATTACAAGATTATGACTAGAGTATCAAAATTACTATCACCCCAAATGTACGTATAGGCACTTGGGAAAAATCACCTATAGCCTCTCTCAAACAAGATAACCTACATTCCCTCTACATTTTACGACAATGCGCATCCCAGCCTTGTCAAACTGCCTCAACTGCTCAAAAGGAACTCCATCCATATCTTTTGGTAAATGCAGCTCTACCGACCGCAGACACGAAACACCGATTTGTGCTTCACTAGCTTGGTCTGGAAGCCAGCGAGAGGCAATCGTGTCAACAAAAGAGCAGGAATCGAACGAGAAAGATTCGACCTTCAATACGAGAGAAGAAAGCTTCGGAACGAGAGGTTGGGTCAAAAAATGCAGACCGCTTCGTTCCCAGCTATGAAGGCTTTTGATAAATGGGGTCGAAATGGGACGGCAGTCGGTGCGGTTTGGATCCTCGCAGGATAGATCCACCAGACAGGGAAGACAGAGGAGGAGCGACACAATCTGCGCGTCTGTAAAAGCCAGACGTTTGAGTGTTAGGCTTGTCAACCGACATTGTGAGCGTGTAAAGAAATCATTCAAGACAGGGAAGGGATTCGGAGTGACTTTTTGGCCAGCAGAAACTGTTAACTTAACCAAGTGAGGTAAAGTGAGGTTCGACATTGCATAGTCGAGTGCATGAAAGGAATCCTGGATTTGAAGAACAGAAAGTTCTGAGAGTGTTCCAGAAGATAGCTCCGCTTTCGGAATGTCACTATGCGGATCGTCGGCTACTAGCGAAAGACGACGGAGCTTCGTGCACTGCTCTAAGACAGCAAAAATTTCGAGGTCGGGATATGAAATGGTGTAGTCGAGCTCAGTTATTCCGTCCCACGAAAATACACCCAGAACTTCTTCAATGCACATGGACTCGAAACCTAATGTTTTGATTTTAGGGGCAAGGCTGAAGGCACCCTCAGGTATAACCTCGCCGGAACACGCGTCGGAGCTCATGAAATATACAGTCCTTAACTCTGGAAGAGACAGGGATTGGAAACAAGGTATTTGGTAGGTGCCAAATTTGTCATCTCTGTACAACAAATGTTCCCAGCGCCTTGATTCTCGAGCAAGAGCTAGAAGAACAGGACGGTCGGCATAAGGTGGACGTGGAATGAGATCTAGAGAGAGAAGTTTGTTGCAGGACCGAGCTAGGTAGAGCTCAACCTGACGAGCCAGAGCATTTTCTGCTTGGACATCCAAAATTTCTTCATACTCTTTACAGTGAATCGTTATGCTCGTCCAAAGAACCGGTTGGGAAATCGCGAATTCCCTCCACCTGTAACAAACAGCACTGACCGTTAGTGCTGACCTGCTACCTGGCCTGTTGCCAGTCAAATCATTGACCCCGCAGAATAGAATGAAAATGTAAGATAGGAGCTCGTTGGGAAGACGCCGAATGGGCGACAGGAGTGTGGAGATTGTACTGGTGTATTTCTCTAGCCCTCGCTGTCGTATGCGCATGCTATGAAGATCTTGTTCATAGACGGCTCGAAGACGTTCAAGCTCTGTTTTGTAGACACTCTGCAGGCGATTCATTTCCTTTTCATAGTCCGCACGATCCTGCTTGGACAACTCTAGTATCTCCTGAACTTCAGAGACCTGCGATGCTGTCACACCATAACATGACCGAAGCCGTTCATTGATTACAACAGTGTCGACCTTGACTCGCGGTTTGAAGGGCATAAACATGCCAGCGCTGAGGTTTGGCTGAGGTCGACCGACACGATGGAAGTCGCGAAACAAAAGTTGGACTATCGTCACGTGGCTTTTTGAACGCGATCATTGCACACAGTATATGCCTCAACCTCACCGTTGGACTCAGAATTCAACCTTTTTAAAATCTTTTTTTGCGGGCTTGGGTCTCAATTCGAGCTCTACTTAGACCTTGTGGATCCACGGAGTTCCACAGGCATTCCGTTGAAATTCCGGAGCCAGAATTCCGTATGACCGCATCCGTATTCAGTGACTTGACAGCGATATAAATCTACAGCAATTTCGAGATTTGTTCTTTGAACGCGACTTACCACAATGAGCTCAAAGCACGTCGTAGTATTGGGAGCAGGTGAAACTTTACATTCCCCAACAATTGGTCTAGCGCACTGATAATCCTTGGATGTACAGGGGTAGCTGGTCTAACTACAGCAATTTCCATCCTTGAAAAGACCAAATACAATGTAACTGTCCTCGCCTCACAGCTGCCCAACGATCCAAAGTCCATTGGTTATACTAGCCACTGGGCAGGCGCACATCATGTATCTCATGCCACCGGTACAGGTAAAGCCATCATCGATCCTTCAATCGCTGAATCTTACGAGGAGATGTTGATCGATATAGGTTTCTCCGCAGCCGATGGAAATTCTGCCACCAACTCTTTTGAACATCCCGAACAGCTTGCTATTGACCAAGAGACGTTCAAAACGATGTGGGCTTTATCGGAACCGGGAAGTGAGGCGGAGAAGTGTTTCCTAAGGTTAGAGCAGGTCGAGTATTATCAGGTTGAAATACCAGAAGGAGAGGAGCATCGTTTGAAGTGGTATCCCAACGTGAGCTGCGCTCTTGATTTATTATGTCCTTCATTCGATATCCCTTCCCACTAGTTCCGTGTTCTTCCCCCGGAATCCCTTACTCCAGACCTTAGAGCCCAAGGTGTCCGGTCTGGTGTCGCCCTGACCACCTTTACTATCGATGTTCCCGTCTACCTCCCATATCTCTTCGAGAGGCTCAAGAAATCCGGAGGAAAAGTCATCCAAGGGCACGTAGATCATATCCGCGACGTCGAGACGCAAGTCAATTCCTTACTACAAGCCCAAGACACCAATCCCGCTCCAGTTGATGCGATCGTCAACTGCACAGGGCTCGGCGCACGAACTCTCGGTGGTGTCGAGGACTCGAACGTGTATGCACTTCGCGGGCAGACGGTGGTGCTTCGTGCGCCTTGGATAAGGTTTGGAAGGACGATCAGTAGTGGAGATGACCTTTGGACGTATATCATTCCGAGACGGAGCGGGGACGTGAGTGGACTTTTGTTCATTGAACCCGCAATCCTTATAGCTTCTGACGACTCATGCGTATAGGTGGTCATAGGGGGAATCAAAGTCGCAAACGACTACCATCCTACTCCACGCCCCGAAACGACGCTTGACATCCTTACAAGAGGTTTAAAGCTTTGCCCCGAATTTGTTTCGTCGTCCTCTCCCTCTACCGATCCGCTCATCATGACAACTACGAATACGAGATCAGACTCGGATGAAGCAAAAACTATGGAAGGCGACGATCTTCTGGAGAAGATCAAACCCATCATTATTGAGGAGGGCTGTGGACTTCGTCCAGCCCGACATGGCGGGGTTCGGATTGAGGCGCAGGATATAGAAATTGATAGTAGCAGTGCGGAGCAGACGAAGAAGCGCGTTTCGCTTATACACAATTATGGTCATTCTGGCTCGGGATATCAAAGTTCGTGGGGGAGCTCGTATAGGGTAGTTAAGTTGCTGGAGGAGGCTTTTGCATCCTAAGGCAATTAAGTAGAAGGGTATACAGTAATTACCACCAGTATCATGCTACGCAGCTCGAAGGTACAGTATATAATTGAGCGAATCAGGGTCATTGGATTTCCTTGAATGCAGAGCGGATGAAGAACAAAAAAAAAAAGTTACTCTTTGAGGGACAATAGCCCACCGCGAGGGTCGAACTCGCAGCCTTCAGATCCCGCTTCTCATAATAAGAGTCTGACGCTCTATCCGATTGAGCTAGGCGGGCCTTGAAAAATAAGGTTTTGACCGGAATAGAATGGACAGATAGTGAATGGCGCGCTCGGTCACACCTGACCTCAAATAATTCTCTTTCCTCTCACTCACAATGTCGTCTTCAGATGGAGTGGCTCGAACCAAGATTCTGCTGCTCGGTCTACGCAGGAGTGGCAAGACTTCTATTCAAAAAGTACTTTTCAACAGTATGGTACCGAAAGAGACCTTCTTTCTGGATGCTACTATGAGAATTGTCAAGCATACATACGAGTACGTATCTTTGAACCCTTCTCTTCCCGTTATCTTATCGCTTTCCAGTACTGTCATTCCTCTCGAGATATGGGACTGTCCAGGAAATATCACCGTAGAAACCCTTGGCTCTCCCTTGTCCATCTTTTCTACATTGGTTTTCGTTATAGACATTCGAGTACGCACGCGTTTTTCTTCTCTCCAGCTATCTATCTATAACCCTGTTTAGGACCTCTACAACCAGCCCATCTCCCGGCTTGTCGAATTCATCGCCGCATCCTATACCCAAAACCCTTCCCTCAACTTTGAAATCCTCGTTCACAAAGCCGAGAAACTGAACGAAGACGAAAAGATTGAAAATTTCAGACAAATAAACGAACGTGTCATGGATCGCTTATTCGATGTAGCCGAATCCGTAGGCGTAGGTCCATCCGCGGCCGGAATGGGGCTCAGTCTAGATTCTCAAGGCAGCTTTATGGAATACGTTGAACAACAAATGACGATGAACTTTCACTTGACCAGTATCTTCGATCACTCATTACACCAGGCGTTCTCAATCGTATTGCAGAGGCTGATAGATTCGTTGCCGTATGTCGAGGAGTTGTTGAATTCATATTGTGCAGTATGTGATATCCCCTCGCTCTTTCGCCACTGATTACTCATATCCACGTAGAACAGCCAAGCATCCAAAGCTTTCCTTTTCGATGCGAAATCTAGACTGTATGTTGCTACGGACGCGTCTCCTGTTGATACAGCAACACATAACCTATGTTGCGATAACTTGGCAATGTTGAACGCGTTCGGAGCATTATATAGGTCAGCTCCATTCAACCTTCCGATCTTTCCTCTAACCAACTCTTACATTCCAGATCTGCCTCCGCCAGTCCAGCACGACGAAGACGAGGCAATCCAGAACCTCATCCATCCTCGTGTCTACCCCCAGATCTACCGGCCACTCCCCCACCCTCCGCTGCAAGCTTCAATGGGAAGCAACCCATGGGCCTTCCGCCGTCTTCACCTTCTTCGTCAGCGCCATCCTCCCGAGCCCGTTCGCCCCCCTCAAAATCACCCGCGCCTTCGTCTCGTACTCCATCGCGCACCCAGACGTCCGCATCGATATCAAACAATCACCTACATCCGCCGAACTCTTCCTCTTCCTCCTCCTCTTCCTCATCATCACTATCTCAACCCTCATACCCTCATACCCATCCCAACTCAACATCGAAATCCTCAAGCCCTACCAGCATCATACCCAACCCTTCCTCCAATTCAACCCGAATACAAACACCCCAAGATTTATTCTATCCCAGCGGCGCAACATCCATCCACCCCTCATCGCTTCCTTCGACCTCTTTCTCTTCTCCCCCAGGGTCGATGTCGGGGATGATGCCGATACCAGGGACGACGATCATGTGGCATTTGTTGACGGCGCCTGGGCTGATCGTGGAGGAGTTGGGTCTGAGTCTCTCGAGAGGTGAAGGGGGGCAAGGCTCGTCGTCTAGTCATGATAATGGTAATGGTCATGGTAAGGATCATCCGTTTATCGATGGAGATAAAGACGGAGATGGAGATGGGAAGAAGAAGATGGCGATAGTGGTGGATACGGGTGACAAGTCCAAGTCCAAGGCGGAACGGACATTGACATCGTCGTCCGGGTCTGCGGCTTTCCAAACGTACCCGAACCCAACTCTTGTACTGTTGGTGTTGCTGCCTACGTCGGTGTTTGAGACGAGGAGGGGGTTGGTGGAGTTGAATGTGGTTGCGGTGAGGGAGGGTGTGCAGGAGATTGTAGATGTTGAGAGGGAGGTTAGGGGGACGCGGAGATGATTCGTCGGAGATTACTAGGTGGAATTGGGTTTTTTGGGGTGTTGGCGGAAGGGAAGGGAAGGAAGGTTGGGTACGGGTAATGGCTGATAGGTAATGGGTAATGGAAGCACGAGAGGGCGAGGGAGAAGATAGCTTGTCTTCTCCCTACACGTGTCCCTTCTTTGGATTTTCAGTCTAGACTTTTTGCTCAGTTGGATATTATCTTATATCATATCGTATTTCACCATCTGAATACTTCATAGAAACGGTACGAACTTGTATCTGTGGTTTGTTTTTTTTTTTTGTTTTTGCTGTGTACACTGTAGTACGGTTCTATGTATTGATGGCTTTGATTGTCAGGCTCGAATCGCACCACCGGTAACTATATCTACACTTGAACCCTCCGAGTCCCTGACTTTTTGTTTTTTGACGCTTATCGTTGAAGTAGTAGGAAGGCTGCGGTGACAAACAAGCGGATTCCTCTAATGCCAACGATTGAGGTTTTCGTAGCTATAGGTCCACTAAGCGAAATGAAATTCCTGAAGCAAGGCTCGTGTCGCGTCCTCGATGGCTCTCTGATCTGAAGAGACTACACAGCAAATTATATCAGCGGAGTCAATTCTACTCTATAGTGCGAGACCGGACTTATGCAGCTTTTCAGATATACAACTGTAGTTTGTGAAGCGTGTTCAACGGTGTTCAACAAAGGCGGTCACGGCCGCGATATTCAGCCCGAATCAGCCGTATATAGCCAGCAGAGATTTGTAAACTCGGATTTTAAGTCAGGATTTCACCATAGCCGATATGGGCGAACTTTCCATGGGCCGAGAGCTTATGCTCTCTCTCAATCTCTCAAAATCCCAGGGCTGACCCACCGGATCCATCTTTCTACACTCCATTGCAAATCTTATCCAGTCCTAAAGAGAATTGTGGTGCAAATCGATTGCATATCGTTACCTCCACTGGAGTAAAATACACTGGCACATCGACAAGGTTATTCACTGTAAACGATATTAGCTCCCTTGGAATATCTTCCAAACTGCATGGAAAGGAGATTCGGAAAGTATTTCTTAATTTCTAATCTCGAAGCCAACACTTGGAGCTAGTCCGTATTGACGCTCACAGGAGAAAAGTCTATACGCGACTCAAAGTTGAAACATAATTCCTGAAGAGTTTCTAGTCGGCCCCACGTGTCAAGAAAGGATTTAAAGTCCTAGATCAAATGGTCAATTCGGGTTACAAGATTGCGACTCGTGAATTAGAGAGTTGCCGAACTTACATTTTCCATCTGCTCCTCAAAGGGAAAATCGTCCTGCCCAAATTCAAAATCAAGCAACAGCTCGAATGACAGGGAATGCAAGTTTGGAAACCACAACCCCATGTTCCTATACCAATGAGCTCCTACTATCACTGCTGTACAGGGCAAAAATCTGACGTGTTCAACATGAGAGCAAGGGCTGTCAAATAATAGCCTGATATCTGCGGACAGCCAGAGGTCATGCAGAACCACAAGACCTCGAGCGTTTGCATCAGACTCGAATTCTTCTGTGAACTCTATGTCTTTGAGAGAGTGAGGTCCGGTTAAAAGATATGCAAGATGTGGAGGGAGGACAAATCTTCGTAGATTCAGTAATGATGAAAGGGAAAGTGAAAAATCAGCCACTATCTGTGTACGTCTCTTTTAGCAATACCGCAGGAATCTTCGCGTCTTCCGGCAGATAAACCTCCGTCAATGTAAGATCGACGAGGGTCGGAATCCGGCACAGAAGTCTGTACAAAGTATCAGATCCTTTATCCTGCGAACCCTGAGCTTTTGCAATAGAGGGAGAGTTTGTTTTGAAGCCAACCCGCTTATTACTTGCCAGGAATCTGTCTCAAACTCTTTGAGGTGTGGAATTGCAGCAAGTGGGACAAATGTTGCCGCTACTAGAGTTTTATGCTCTACCGTCCAAGAAAGTTGCAAATTGAGAGATTCCAATCGAAGACTGGACGCACAAGAAATGATATCAGCGTCTGTTATATCGTGGTTCGCGTGACGCAAGAACAACGTTAGTGAGGATACCTTTGGGAGCTGCAGGATATTCTTGAACAATTTTGGCCAGATCATTCTGTACATAGCCAAAGTGTCTATATTGGGCGAATGCCGCAATGTTGTCTCGACGAACCTCAGTAGCGAAGTAGGTGAGGTTGCAAGTAATCGAACAATAAGGTTTTCAACATGTCGCGAAGCGAGATCGCTACTGGATCAGAATTCTCCCAGATGACACTGAGAAGTTTGGGTTTTGCAAGTTGCCATCTTCCGAAAGCCTCGTTGAGGCATGGCTCGATGAGAATCTTGCTGAAAATCTTCGGAATGAGCACAGATGCGAAAAATCGACAAGTTAGAGCTAAATTGCTTATATATTTCTGGTCGCCTATGTCAGAAATTGTTTCCAGATATATTTCATTGGGAATCGGATCCAATTGGCGATGTCCTCGACGACGTTCAGGTGCTTCGGGGCAAAAAAATCGGTGGAAACTTTACAGATAGTAAACGGATCAAGGCCTACAGGACCATTCCTGAATATCGCAAACAGTAACGTATTCAGGAGCTGGATTTTCAGACATTGCGTTCGAGATGGTGGCGGGCAAGTGGCGGGCTCGGTGCAGGATTCGAGCGCTAATTGGGCGCTAAGCTGGGCATTTTATTGAAATTGGTCACGCCTACTACGGACTCAGACTTCCACTAGAACGCTTCCTAAAATTTTTAGTAAAATAAAGTGCAAAAGGATCATCAACTGCCAGATTTTCGCCAGGTACTTTTGCTTTATGGAATACGTTGAACAAAAATTGACAATGAGCTTTCATTTGTCAAGTATCGTCGACCATTCTTTACAGCAGGCATTCTCAATCGTATTGCGGAGGCTGATAGATTCGTTGTTATACATCGAGGAATTGTCATACGAGTGGGGAAGGAGGCGAGACTTATCGTCCAGTAATGGCATGGGTAAGGATCATTCGTTTATGGATTGACATAGAGATGGGAAGATGGCAATAGTGGTAGATACAGGTGATAAGTCCAAGTCCAGTGCATTCTGGACTCTCATCTCGACATCGACATCGGACTGCCAGGCTCGACAAATATCCCGGCTTTGACTAGCTTGACCACTGCTACTGGTGACTAAAGTATACCTGCATTTGGACCCTCCGAATGCTCAACCTTTTGTTTTTCTGCTCATCGTTGAAGCAGGAAGGCCTTAGCTTCGACAGTTCTGCGGTGACGGATGCTTGAGATATTCGAATGCTAACGACTGACGGATTCGTAGTTCTACTTAGCGAATGAATTGCACCCGCTGTGTTACGTCCTTGACGGCTCACCGATCTGAATAGTTGACTAGACAGTCATTTTGGACGTTCAAAGACAAGGTCCTACGAAGGCTTCTGATAGGTGCTCCTGTCCTCCGCCTCGGTCTGCAAGACCTCGACGGCGCTGCTGGTCCCATCTGAACGTCATCGTTCTGCTACAACGGTCACGCCAGGGTAAGTCGAAGCTCTTGCCCTTGAATAATTGTCGTTTCGTCCCCTTTGCCAACTTAATATGATTTTCACAGGATCTCTCATTGTATCCCCATCCTCTAGCCGTCTATCGATGATGCAAAGGGCAGTCGAAAGCTCATGAATGGTTCCCCGCGCCCATCTCGATCATTTCGATAGTTCAATTGAAGATTACTATATGGAAACTCGGGATAGGATATATTCGACTCGATATGGTTCAGAATTGTTTCAATGTATGCACAATGGACCACCCTACATTTGTTTAGCTAAATCAATGCCTGCCTTGATGACATCCAGCCGCTCAGGCGATCTGAGTTTAATTGAACACTTGAAGGGGAATGGTCGACTGCAAGTAGAAACGGTCGTCATCACTGGTACATTTCAACTTCACCAGGAAAAGCAACGCACTTTTGCAATTTCCCGATGTCATACTTTACCGGTGGGTCAATAATCTGTCCATTTTCATCCAGCGCATTCGAGATATCGAAAACCGCGAGAACAGAGGCGACCGTAATCCATAAAGCGGATAAGGCCATATCTTTCCCAGCACAGATTCGACGGCCAAAACCAAATCCCACATCATCTATCTCCAATCGGCCACCAGGGCGAATATAGCGATCTGGGTTGAAGGCATATGGATCGTTGAAAATTCTCTCGTCGTGCAACATGGCCCTGAGTGCATCCCCTTGCGTGAATGCGATTCATGGACGACTTGTAAAGAGAACTTACCATGAATTCCCTACAACAACCGAGTTCTTCGGAATGCGGTACCCCTTGTATATGTCTTCCTCGGATGAAAAATGAGCTAGAGCTGAGCAGACAGTAAGCCAAAGCGAGAGGGGAATGGGGTTCATTTATACCCATCGGCGTGACAGGCTGCCACCTTCAAAAGCAAAATTATGAGGACTACGGAGGACAATCATGGTGGCCAAGCTTACCTGAGAACTTCATCCACGATTGCTTGAACATAAGGCAAGTTATCTCTGTCACGGAAATCAGGTAGTCGATCGCTTCCTAAAACGCGATCCAACTCCTCTTGCGCTTTCTTTTGGTACTTGGGATACTTTACCATCGTCAGGAAAAAGGTCATCAAGGCAGTCACCGTTGTGTCAGCCCCCGCTAGACAAAAAGAAGTAAAAATGGGTCTTTCGCAAGGTTCATAATTATTACCTGCATACATCGTCGCCGCTGTGTGCATTATTAGTCTCTCTGCTTCTTTATCTTCCTCAGGATCACCGCTGAGATCTTGCAAGCAATTTAAGACAAGGCTCTGCTCTGCTGTTCCCTCAGCCTGGAAGAGAATGAATTCGTTAATTCTACACAGAAATATACCGGTCTTACAATTTGACGCTTCACCGCAGAAAATGGTCGGCGTAGAAGTTGCTCCATGTCTTGCCTCCAGGCCTGAGCTTTGCGCTGAAATGAGGCTCCAGGCATCCAAGCGGGTACGTATTTAAGCCAAGTAAAGTAATCCTGTTGGAATGAAATGAGTACAATCGGGTATTGTAAAGTTGTGAAACCCCTCACCACAAGGAAATTCCATGGTACACAGGCTTCTATGAATCCAGTATTGGCTCGTTCAGCAATGCCAATGTAGCCGGAATCTTTAACCGCTTCAACGTCGAATCCGTAAGCAACTGACAAAATGGTTGAACCAGCCAATCTTGAAGTTCGGCAAAATGTGAAAATCTGAGTGATAAGAAACAAATGGATATTTTTAAGACGACACTGACTTTCGCAGATGCTGCACGTAACTCTCAGGTGACTTGTATATGTCGAGGAGTAAATTTCGTGCAGCTATAAGTTCTCGAGACTCGTAACTTTCGGGATGATTTGGGCTGATCACTATTTAAATAAAGACGGTCTGCGAAAGATTCTCTATGCAGAAAACATTGATAGCTGATCTACCTGTCGTAAAAAGCTTTCGACAAGCTCTCCATTCGGGCCCATATGACATATTAACGAAATTCCATTTCCAGCTGCGATTATGATCGATGGGTTCGACTCCGCGATGATAGATAGTTTCCACTTACCCTATTCTGGCTCGGGATGAAGGCGGAAAGGTTAAATACACCGTCAATGTCATGCAGCGACGACCAAGATTGACCTCACACTTCGTTCAACATTGTGTATCTCGGCCTGCCAAATATGGATTAACATTTCTCTCGAGGAGTTCTACATAATCTCTCACCGACTAGAGTATATAGCTCCTCTTTTCTCGAGCAACTCGCTTGCTGCTTCGAGCGTGTTAAGTATAATTATAGGTTGACCAGCAACGTTAACATGCACGATATCAGAGCCTGATACAAGAACGCAGGTATCAGTGAGCGTAATACCGAAGAGAAAGTCGACACGAGCCGTATTTGTGGTACCAATCCGTATACGTTATCCAATCGTGCGCCCAGATAAGACTTGGTATATTTCCTATCGTCGAACTTAAACAACAGAGAGTCGGAAAAGTAGGAGCGGCGGACCTATGAATGGTAAAGACCAAGGTCCAGGGGGTAATGGATTACGTGCTCGCGTCCTGTCAAGTAGAAGATATGCAAAAATGAAAGCAAGGCCACAGGCAAAAATAGCCAGGGGCGAGCGGTCGAATAGGCTAAAGAGAGACATTGAAGGACCTAGATGCAATATGAACACTTTATATCTACGATAGAAAAGAAGGGTTTTATCGGAGCAACCTAAGCGACTGGGAGGCTTTGTACATTATGTACGAAACTTTGAATGCTTATGATAAGGGTGTCATTTGGGCGGAAAATTCGCCCACATTATTCAGTTACAGTGGGTCATTGGACTCCATATGACGGTGAAATAATTCATCTGTAGCAGGTCGCATGGTAGGCTGTAGCCGCACCAAT
The DNA here is from genome assembly GCA_000827265.1 of Collybiopsis luxurians FD-317 M1. Classification (NCBI taxonomy): domain Eukaryota; kingdom Fungi; phylum Basidiomycota; class Agaricomycetes; order Agaricales; family Omphalotaceae; genus Collybiopsis; species Collybiopsis luxurians. Next base: position 177,275 of record KN834755.1, on the reverse strand, counting down.
ACATGGGCTCAATGTACAGCTGGCTTGGGGCACATGGCCGTACTAAGTGGTGTCGCCGTGGCCAGCCTGAAGGCCCTTCTGGCTCAAAAGTTAAGATTCTCACACAACGGTCTTGTAAGGAGAACAACCACGATCATTCAGTCAGCTAAGGAAAACATGACATCTATTGAGCGAGAAAATCTGGACTTTTAGGATGGCGCAGGACGATAGAAAGCTTTCCTTCCTTATCGTTATAAAAACTTGAAAAGACGGTGAAATTTTACTCAAGTTGTGAAACTTGGAAGGAAAACAGGAACTCATTGCGTCCAATTGGCCATATATAAACTACCCCTAGTGCACACCCTATATTTGCTTCGCTAAATGAATGCCTGCTTTGACGACATCCAGCCGTTCAGGCGATCTAAGGTTGATTGAACACTTGAAAGGGATTGGGCAACTGGTAGCGGAAAATAATCATCGTCACCAACGCGTTGCAAGACTCGACTCAAAAAAGCAACGCACTTCAGCAATTTTCCAGTACCGTATTCTACTGGTGGGTCGATAGTCTGTCCGTTTTCATCCAACGCGCATGATATGTCGAATACTGCGAGAACAGAGGCAACCGTGATCCATATAGCGGATAAGGCCATATCTTTTCCTGGGCAGATTCGACGGCCAAATCCGAATACCACATCGTCTACGCCATTTGGATGCAATTGACCACCTTCAGGGCGGATATAGCGATCTGGGTTGAAGGCATAAGGATCATGGAAAATTCTCTCGTCGTGCAGCATGGCCCTGAGTGCATCCTCTTGGGTGAAGGCGATTCATGGATGACTTGTAAAAAATCTCACCATGCATTCCCAACGATAATCGAGTTCTTCGGAATGCGGTACCCCTTATATATGTCTTCTTCCGATGAAAGGTGAGCTACAGCTGAGCAAACAGTTAAACTAAAATGAGTGCTAAGTTCAGATATCTGAGAATCCATTCATACCGGTCGGTGCTACAGGCTGCCACCTTTGAAAGCATTTTATGAGTACTATGAAAGATAAAATGTCTAAGTAACGAAGCTTACCTGAGAACTTCATTCACCACTGCTTGGACATAAGGCAAGCTATTTCTGTCACGGAAATCAGGCAGTCGATCGCTTCCTACGACACGATCCAACTCCTCCTGCGCTTTCCTTTGATACTTGGGATACTTCACCATTGCGAGGAAAAAGGTAATCAGGGCAGTCACTGTTGTATCGGCCCCCGCTTGACCCGAAAGCAACTAAGAATCCGTCTTTTGCAAGATTTTTATAGCGTTACCTGCATACATCGTCGCCGCTGTTTGCATAATTACCTCCTCTGCTTCTTTGTCCTCCTCAGGATCACCGTTAACGTTCTGCAGGCATTGCGAGACAAAGCAAGGCTCCGTTCTTCCCTCAGCCTGGCAAACATAAATATGGCCGTCTTACATATGAACTTATGGGTCTTACTATTTGACGCTTCACCGCAGAAAATGGCCTGTACAAGAGTTGCTTCATGTCTTGTCTCCATGCCTGAGCTTTCAGCTGAAACGAGGCACCAGGCATCCAAGCAGGCACGTATTTGAGCCAAGGAAAGTAATTCTGTTGTAATATAGTGAGCACAATCGGGTATCATAAACTTGTAGAACCACTCACTACTAGGAAATTGGATGGTACGCCCGCTACTATGATTCCAGCTATGGCTCGTTCAGCAATACCAATGTAGATGGAATCTTTGACCGTTTCAATTTCGAATCCGTAAGCAACTGACAAAATAGTTGAACCAGCCATTCTTTCGGCGAAATGTGAAACACTTAAGTCACAAGAAATGAATAAATGTCTTCAAAAGGACACTGACCTTCGCAGATGCTGCACATAACTCTCAGGTGATTTATATACATCGAGGAGAAAACTTCGTGCGGCTGTGAGTTCTTGATATTCGTAACTTTCGGGATGATTTGGGCTGATCACTATTTTGATAAAGATAAGCTTCTCTGAGCTCAGGATAATGCTAGCTGATTTACCTGTAGAAAAAAGCTTTCGACGAGCTCTCCATTCTGGTCCATATGACATAAGTCCGAAATTCCATTTCCAGCTATGTTAATGATCGATAGGCTCGACTTTGTGCTTGCGGACAGCTTGCACTTACCCTACTCTGGGTTAGCCATGAGCGGTCAATATGATACTGCGCAGAGAACGTTCAAGATCTCACAATTCGTTCGGCATTGTGAGTTGGGGTCTAGCAAATATGGATCAACGTTTCTTCAGGCGACTCGGTTTCACGGAAAGTGACCACCTATCAGAGTATATAGCCCCTCTTTTCTCAAGCAGCTCCTTCGCTGCTTCGTACGTATTGAGAATGATCATAGATTGACCAGCGATGTTGACATGGACGATGTCAGAATCTGGTCCAAGAAAGCCAGTGAGCGTAATGTCGATAGAAGAAATTCTTAACGAACTATATTTACGGTACCAATCCGTATATGTTATCCAGTCGTGTTGCCAGATGAGACTTGGAATATTTCCTGTCGTCAAACTTAGACAAAACAAGATCGGGAGAGTAGGATCAGAGGACCTATAAAGGGTAAAGACCAAGGTCCAGGAGGTAGTGGGTTCCGTGCTCGCGCCTTATCCACCAGAACAAGATATGCGAAAACGAAACCAGCGATACATGCAAGAATAGTCGAGGACGGGTGGTCGATTAGACTGAAGGGAGACATTGTAAGGATCTAGATGCGATGCAAGCACCTTATACGCATTTCAGACCCGGTCTAGGGTACATTACTCAAAAGCCTCATTCCCTCGGTGCAGACCCAGGAAATGAAATCTGGGATTCGCCACGGCTGGTTCGCGAGTGGACTCGCAGAAGCAGAAGATCCGTAACGTACAAGAAATGATGCGAGGAGAAGACGAAGGAATGAATTTACTGGTAGCTCGAAGCATCTAAAGTTACCAGAGAGTCGAAGTCAAGAAAACGAAGACGGTGATGTATCTTATCGGTGGTCTTGCTTAGAGCGTCGGAAAAATGGACAAGAGTACTGAATCCATCTCCTACATGGTTGTTGTACTATTTCTGGGTGTATCTACCGGAATCAGTCTCCGCTGGGAACGGGAACAGGAAACGAATGGACATTCAACACACTGAGCTTGAAAGGTTACGTATGCCTCACTTCGTCGGCGAGAAATTCGAGAATCTGAATGTGGTAGGGAAAGTCGGTACACTCATGAACCGACGGTCCCTTTCCTCTTTCGTCGATGATTCATTTTAATCTACTTACCTACCACTTTCTGATCCTCACTATTTCATCTTCCATACCTGGCGTTCTTATTTAGCTCCTCACCCACACTTACGATCCTTCCCTTTAACTCTCCCCGTCGGCTTCTTCTCACTCAAACTCTCCAAAAAGATGGTGCCTAGAGAAGGGAGGAGACGACGAGGTACCGAGCCGCCACCAGCATGTGAGGTCTGGGGGAGCCTTGCCGCAGACGGCTGACTTGACGTATTCTCGTGACGGCGAGTTTTCTTTTCTTTCACCCTTATAAACAAAAGTTTGCTTTACAAATAAATAACTTTTGGCCTCGAAAACTACCGGGAAACAGACTCGATGAAGTCAAGTCTTAAGCAACAAAACAAGTAACTCTGCGACGTCAGAGTCTTCAAAAATCAAGTAGACACGAAGAGCCGAGCGACGACTCGGTATAGCTAAGTTTTTACTTCTCATTTCTCTCGTCTTTTTTCCAGCTGGGTATGATGCGTCAGGCCCGAAAATCACCAACGCGCTAATCTTATCTTATCTTCTATAATACCCATAGGGTAATTAAGCGCAGAGCTGTTCAGTGTTATGAATTGGTTTTGAATAGCTAGTCTCGTCACTCAAGGTCGTGATTTTGAATGTCATTGTCAGTACTTTGTCTCGGCCGAGATTTACGTACCACTCGTTTCGGTGACAGTTGGGCTCCCGGCCGGCTGTTCGAACATACCCTGCCAAAGCCTATTAAAGATTCTACAAATAATCAGGAATAACTTGTTGAAGTTCTATTAATATCTGACAATATAATCGTAAATGTAATAGTCAGCTTGTGCACAACGTAGGAAGGATAAATATAGCATTAGTTTATTTTCTTTCGCTCAAAAAATTAAATCAGACCCAAAGCTACGCATACCGAGATACTAATAGAAGCAGCGAGTGCTGTCCGTCCGGAAAACTTGATCGCGGAATTAGTGACAAAATCGCTCGTTCCCAACACCCGATTGCCCTGCCCGATGGCTCTCACCGCATAGTGGCTCCGTGAGCTGATCGCGTTGTTCAATGTCGAGACCGTGATGGCTGTTTCGAAACCAGACTTGGTTTTGTTATACAGCGATATCCTGTTCGACCCCGAAGCGTCATCGGCCCCGACTAGCTCCCACCTTACAATCTGGGTTGCTCCATTCCAAGACGCATACACGCTCATTAGATTGCTCTTTGAAGCAGGAACAAGCTCGATGGATGGTGGGCTGGTAGGTGTTCCGGTCCAATTGTATCGCAGAGCTCGATCTGTATGATACGGTCAGAATAGGGCTTGAGCCAGAAAATGTAAACAAAAACGCATACATGATTCCACATCTCCAACTCCAAACTGTGTAGTCCAGAGGAGATTCCCATTGGAATCGTATTCTCCTGTCCAAGGTAATTGTCCAAACCTGGATACAAAGCATAAGCGCTTTTCTGGAACTTACCGTCAAATACCGTACTTACCCAACCAAAAAATTACCGTTGGGCTGGATCTGAACGCTTCCTTGACTTTGGGAAATACTTTGGTTCCATGGCAAAAATTCTGCCAATAGCTCGACGCTCTTGTTCGTAAAGTTCAGTCCAAGATAGAGCCCCCGTGACATCTGTTCCTGTTGCTGGCCAAACATCCCTGCATTGTCGAATAGACTACGAATATGTCATAAGTACGAGAGAGAGAAGGGAACACGTAAAGGAGAAGAAAATATATGAGGGTATATAGCGAGAAGAGGGCATATGAGGGATGATAAACTCACGTCATCGTCGCATACGTATCATTCTGCTCTACCCAGCGCGCATGATGCTGCCAGCTGAACTGCGTCCCGTTTCCCATATTGAACGACGAATTCTTTCCACCCATACGCCAGATGATATCTCCGGTCTGTCCATCGAGATAATACACAGTCCAACAATGACGAGAGGAAACCAGATAGTTCCCAGAATCGTCTTTTTCAATCGAATTTATATGCTGTGGATGATGGACCAAGTCTTTTGTAAGAATACGGATGCAGACCGAGGGAAGAAAACAACGCACAAAGTAGTCGAAGGACTCGCTGATGCTCCCTCCGCCAGTTCCGGGTGTGTTGTAACATTCTGTGATATTGACGTGGTCACTTGCTATCCATGTGAAGATGGGATCATCTAGAGCGAAAAGAAGAAAAAACTAATCAAAACATCGTGGGAAGCTCAAAAGATGGTTACTCACTGCTGCTGATGTTGAGCTCTTGCATAGCGCTGTCGAGAATCCAACCTTGCTGCGGCCCTTGAATAGGAGACAAATCTAGCGATTTGAACATATAAGATGTCATCAGAGCGGTATTATTGGCTGATATCTGAGCTTCATGGAAATCAGCAAGCGCGGGACCAGTCTGTCCTTGAATGTTTGTGGTGCTATAGATGCAATGACATACATGGATGAGAAAACAAGGAGTACGACGCGTCAGCTGAGGCTGGCTGGGAGAAGGCTAGTAACTCACAAGTTGGCGACTACCTCATAATTCGAATTAAGGAGAATATCATATCCGCTCCCGACACCAGTTGAGTTGGATTCCCCAGTCCACAGGATGATATGTGGTTCGTTTAGATACGTGACGACGGAGAATGAGAGAGTTTGGCCGTAACTTGATCCGTCCCAAACTAATGAACCGGTTTGATCGTAAATGACAGCGCCTTGTCGAAGAACAGAAGCACCTATATAGACAAATGGATTAGAGACGATTTCTTAGAGATAAATTACGCGCCACTCACCTCGAGGTGCAGAGAAAATGTATCCGGGCGATAAATTCTGCGCTGCACTTTGGTTGACTGGTACAACGAAATTCCACTCTGCTCTGTAAAATTGTGCGATAGATAATAGAATAATGGGACATAGCTAAAGTATACGCACGGTGTGGAATTCGCTGAGAAAAAGCTCTGGTATGGTCCATACCCTAGTGCGCCGGTGAAGTACTCGTTACTGTGGAACAGGACGGAATCACCCCAAACAGTGGGGAAGAGGTATAAAAAAGGCAATATCCCGGCACTTGAGAGCAAGGAATGCATGAAGTTGGTTGAGGGAGGGACGGGAAAAAAAGTTCGGGGCGTCGCGTCAATAGTCTCATTTGTAGTCGCTGCTGTGAGTCCTAAAAAAAGATCACCACGCGCGAATCAATGTGTGAACCTAGCGTGTCAAATTATACTGGGTTGAAAAAAGCCATCACCGCAGCAGTGCGGAGATTATATATAAATTTGTAAGTCCCATATTTAGAATTCCAGACGCCTTATATGTCAGAAAATATAACACCCATATCATTATCAAGCTGAGTTTGGTGCTCGACTGTTCGAAAGTTCCGTAATAAATCAAGAAAGAGGTACAGTATAAGAATAGCTATACTTGGGTCAAAGGAACCTGTAATAGAAAATGGTGGCGGTAAGCGACCTGCGGTAACAGATCAGCTCCAAGAACTCCAAATCGGCTAATCAAGCAAAACGTGAAAGTCCGAGGAACCTTGACGGTCAAAGGATAACGACGTCTTTAATTTTACGTGGGTGTAGGATAACACGGAAAGGCTAGAACTTCGTCCAGGTAGACTCCCCTCCTTCCCTTCAAGGGTTAATTTCGAAGCCGAGTGGCGCGTTTCTCGTTCCTGAGTTCGACACTCGCTCGGTTGCTCTGTTGGAGTTGCCTTGATGCTTCGGGTAGCATCAATGAAGTAGCACAGACTGAAATGCAGTTCGAACTCATAGCATTCCCCAGTCCATTTCCGGGCAGCATGGAATCCTTCAAGTTCCCAAGTACCGGAATTGGAGCCAATCGACACATATATACGCAGCATAGTATATATTCATTGCGTCAGTTGAGTATCCCACCTATCATTCCGGTACCTACACAAATCCGAGGGATAAATTTAGTCCTTTTCCCAAACTCTTCAAAAGACTCTCATCTCCTTGCTTGTGCCGTTTTTGCATTGATACATACACTGGCGGTCGAAACTGATTGATCCCCCAAATTGGGTAGGTGGTTTCCCACGGGGGCTCAGACCCTTCTCTTCCTCGATGTTCGCTGAGCCGGCAGTTCTCAAGCAGCAAACTCAGCCTCCTGCTTACTTCTTTCTTTCATAAAGACCTTTCATATACTTTCTACTACTACAATATTAAGTTTCCCCGAGGTGAAGGTTCTGAGCCCCATGTGAAAATGCTACTCAATTTGGGGGGGGGGGTCAATTAGTTTTGACCGCCAGTGTAGGTAAAAGATATCATCGAATGATAGAACACGTCGACGATCGATGCAGTGTACCATGCAACGGTACACAATGCTACTCATACTATGACTCACAGGTACCCAAACCCCCCTGTCTCTCAAATGCCATATATACTCTACCTGGACTGTTCCGGCTTCAACCGGACCAGTAAAGGCGCGCAGTTCCAGCTAGCAAATCAACTGTTTTTCAGATTATTTTTGCAATGACTAGTAATGTAAGATCTTTAAAGTGTTAGTCGAACATCGGTGCGGTGTTTTTAGTAAGTGAGGTGGGACAGCAGCCTGAGATTTGGAGTTGCGTTTCACTTTCTTTAACTGTAACATTTCTTTTTCATTACCCAACCTTCTTCTCCAATTGGTCTGGCCATTCTCATATTAATTTCCTAGGCACTTACCTGTTTTACTCTTTCTTCCTGCAGCTTTGCAGCATCTCGCATAAGTACATCGGCATGGGTCAAGTCCAACCTTTGTTAGCATCTGTATTCTTTGACTAAGTACATAGACCAGCAAGCGCGGGTGTATCTTATTCGCATTGTTTAGAAGTTGAGAATGAATTTTGTGCTTAAGACATTATTGATTATCAGAGACAATGACTTGGGTATGGCCCCAGTGCGCTAATCTTATATTATCTTCCATAATGCACCGATAGGGTAATTAAGTGCAGAGCTATTCAGAACCTCCAGTATTTTGAATCGGTTCTGAATAGCTTAGTCTCATCACTCAAGCTCGTGGTGGCTGCCATTGTCACAGTACTTTGCCTCGGCCGAGATCTACCACTCGTTTCGGTTACAGTTGGACTCCGGTTGTTCGAACATACCCCGCACTCCGGAGTCTCAAATCCTATCAAAGTTTCTACAAATAACCAGGGATGGTTTGTTCAAGTTCTGTTAATAGCTGACAACATAACTGTACATGTAGTCAACTTGTGCACAACGTAGGAAGGATAGATATAGCATTAGTTTGTGTTCTTTCGCTCAATAAATTAGATCAGACACAAAGCTGTGCATACCGAGAAACTAATAGAAGCAGCAAGTGCTGTCCGTCCAGAAAACTTGATTGCGGAATTGGGAGTGACAAAATCGCTCGTCCCCAACACCTGATTGTCCTGCCCGATGGCTCTCACCGCATAGTGGCTCCGTGAGCTGACCGCGTTGTTCAGCATCGAGACCGCGATGGCCGTTTCAAAGCCAGACTTGGTTTCGTTGTACAGTGATATCCTGTTCGACCCCGAAGCGTCATCGGCCCCGACTAGCTCCCACCTTACGATCTGGGTTGCTCCATTCCAAGACGCATACACGCTCATCAAATTGCTCTTTGAAGCAGGGACAACCTCAATGGATGGTGGGCTAGTGGGTGTTCCGGTCCAATTGTATCGCAGAGCTCGATCTGTATGATACGGTCAGACTAGGGCTTGAGCCAGAATATGTAAACAAAAATGCATACATGATTCCACATCTCCAACTCCAAACTGTGTAGTCCAGAGGAGATCCCCGTTGGCATCGTATTCTCCTGTCCAAGGTAATTGTCCAAATCTGGATACCATTTTGACCTAATCTTTAGAACGTGAGGTCAAATACTGTACTTACCCCACCAAAAAATTACCGTTAGGCTGGATCTGAACGCTACCTTGACTTCCCGAAATACTTCGGTTCCATGGCAAAAATTCTGCCAAAAGTTCGACGCTCTTGTTTGTAAAATTCAGTCCGAGATAGAGCCCCCGTGACATCTGTTCTTCTTGCTGGCCAAACATCCCTTCATTATCGAATAGACTATAAAATGTCATATAAGTATGTCAGAGAGAAGGGGACACATGAAGGAGAAGAAAATATATGGGTAGGAGGGCATTTAGAGAAAAGAGGGATAAGAGAACACTCACGTCATCGTCGCGTAGGTGTCATTCTGCTCTACCCAGCGCGCATGATGTTGCCAGCTGAACTGCGTCCCGTTTCCCATACTGAACGACGAATTCTTTCCACCCATACGCCAGATAATATCCCCGGTCTGTCCATCGAGGTAATAGACAGTCCAACAATAACGAGAGGAAACCAGATAGTTCCCAGAATCGTCTTTTTCAACTGAATTTATATGCTGTCGACGTTGGATAGATGCCAAATCTTTTTTAAGAATACAATTGCAAACCGAGAAGATAAAAACGCACAAAGTAGTCGAAGGACTCGCTGATGCTCCCGCCCCCAGTTCCAGGGGTGTTGTAACATTCTGTGATATTGACGTAGTCACTTGCCATCCATGTGAAGATGGGTTCATCTAAAGCGAAAAGAGAAAACTAACTAAGACGTCGCGGGAAACTCAAATATTACTCACTGCTGCTGATGTTGAGCTCTTGCATAGCGCTGTCGAGAATCCAGCCTTGCTGTGGCCCTTGGATAGGAGACAGGTCCAGCGATTTAGACATGTAGGATGTCATCAGAGCAGTATTATTGGCTGATATCTGAGCTTCATGGAAATCAGCAAGCGCGGGACCAGTCTGTCCTTGAATGTTTGTGGTGCTATAGATGCAATGACATATATGGATGAGAGAACAAGGAGTACGACGCGTCAGCTGAGGCTGGCTGATAGAAGTAACTCACAAGTTGGCGACGACCTCATAATTCGAATCGAGGAGAACGTCATACCCGCTCCCGATACCGGCTGGGCTGATTATTCCAGTCCACAGGATGATATGTGGTTCGTTTAGATACGTGACGACTGAGAATGAGAGAGTTTGGCCGTAAGTTGATCCGTCCCAAACTAATGAACCGGCTTGGTCGTAAATGACAGCGCCTGGTCGAAGAACAGAAGCACCTATATAGACAAATGGATTAGAGACGATTTCTTAGAGATAAATTACGCGTCATCTACCTCGAGGTGCAGAGAAAATGTATCCGGGCGATAAATTCTGCGCTGCACTTTGGTTGACTGGTACAACGAAATTCCACTCTGCTCTGTAAAGTTGCGCCCGGTTTAGAGATAGATAATAGGATAATGGGTCATAGCTAAAGTATACGCACGGTGTGGAATTTGCTGAAAAAAAGCTCTGGTATGGTCCATATCCTAGTGCGCCGGTGAAGTACTCGTTGCTGCGGAACATGACAGAATCACCCCAGACAGTGGGGAAAAGGAATAATATAGGCAATATCCCGGCACTTGAGAACAAGAAACTCATGAAGTTGGTTGGAGTAAAGGTAAAGGGAGGGACAGGGAGGGACAGGTAAAAAGTTCGGGGCGTCGCGTCAACAGTTTCATTTGTAGTCGCTGCTGTGAGTCTTAAAAAAAGGTCACCACGAGCGAATCAATATGTGGACCTAGGGTGTCAAATCGTGCTGGGTTGAAAAAAGCCATCACCGCAGCAGTGCGGAGATTAGAAATTTGCAGATACCATGTTCAGAATTCCAGAGACAGACAATGTAATCTAACATCCATCTCGAGTCGAGTTTGGTGTTCGACTGTTCGAAAATTCCGTAATAGAGGCGTAAGAATAGCCTTCCGGTCCTATACTTAGCTCGAAGGAACCAACTATAATAGTAAATGGTGGCGGTAAGCGGTCTGTGGTGACAGATCAACTCCAGGCTGTAGAGGGACATAGTCGCCCCCCTAGAGTAGAAATGTGTGTTCCATAGATGTACTTTTTTACTTAGCAGTAGTATGTACATTATGGTAAACTGGTCGTTCGGGAATTGGACCTTGGCCAGTATAATATATATCCTATTCTATTCTTTCCACGAAATCGGCTAATCAAGCAAAACATGAAAGTCTTGAGGAAGCTTGAGGATCAAAGGATAATGACGCCTTTAATGTTGCGTGGGTGCAGGATAACTCGGAAAGGCCAGAACTTCGTCCAGGTAGACTCTCCTCCTTCCCTTCAAGGGTTAATTTCGAAGCCGAGTGGCGCGTTTCTCGTTCCTGAGTTCGACACTCGCTCGGTTGCTCCGCTGGAGTTGCCTTGATGCTTCGGGTAGCATTAATGAAGTAGCACAGACTGAAATGCAGCTCGAACCGACGGCATCTTCCAGTCCATTCCCCAGACAGCATGGAATCCTTCAAGTGCCCAAGTACCAGAATTGGAGCCAATCAACGCATATATGCGCAGTATAGTATATATTCATTGCGTCAATTTATCCCACCCACACAAACCCGAGGGGTAATTTTAGTCGCTTTCCCAAACTCTTCTAGATTTTCTCATCCCCTTGCTCGTGTCGTTGCGCTTGCCGTTTTGGATTGGTACATGCATGCTATAAGATCATCGAATGATAGAATACGTCGACGGTCCATGCAGTGCACCATGCAATTGTATACAATGCTACATATAGGTACCCAAGCCCGCAACACCATATATACTCTATAAGCATCATCATCACAATTAAATGAGTCGTTCTCGATGGTAATGCTCGAAATAAGTATGTACTATTTCGCTCCTCTCAGTCTCGAAATTCTAGCTAAGCTCAGACATAATTACCGCCATCTTCCGACCAGTATAGTTATATTTTATTTAAACCGTAGTCGTGGTGCACGTTCACCTCACCTCGATCACTTCTTCCGCAGGGGTGGTTCAAGTTCTTCCAGTTCAGCATTGAGCAAGCTTCTCGATCTCTAATCTAACTGACGTCGTCCAGGTCCACAATTCTAACCGTATTTACAGTCAACGTTATTTTCCGACTATTCCTCGTATAGGGTAGATTATATAAATCAAAAGAAAAGGACGCAAGATTATCGATTAGATACTGATGCATTATCTTCATCTTCGGTTTTCGGAGTATGCGGCCGAGAAGGCCTCGAGATGTCGTTGGACGGGAAGGTGTAGTCAGTATATGCGGCTACATTTTCGCCATTTTCGCCATTTTCGCCACCGGCATTGGCTTGATGACTAGCCTATAGTGAGTCCCAGTCTGCCCGCTATACTCAGTCCATATCCGAGGTTGGATATATAAGGAAACAGAAAAACGTACTGCGTATTTTGCTCATTCAGGCTCGAGATTGATCATTGGGGACACCGAGGATGTAGGTACTAGGTGGGCCGTAGACGAAGACAGAGGTGGCATCGCACCTTCCAGATTAGATAGGGTCCCAGTTCAATGGTTTCACGTTCAACGACGACAAGAATATGAGCTAGATGTGGATGAATGCGGCACGTTCCAAATTTGAGAAGGTCTTGGGATATCATTGAACCAGATGCCATTGGACGAGATGTCACTGGACTAGATATCATTGGACCATACTTGAAGGTGTACACAGTCAAGGTATATTAGTAGGCGAAAACCGGGCTGCAGGTATATCCAGCTACATTTTCGCCACTATTGGCCTAATAGCTAGCTAGCCTGAGCCTAAGGTGAGTCCCACTTTGTCTGTCGTACTCAGTCCGGAACCAAGGTTGGATATTCAAGGAAATAGAAAGACACACTGCGTAATTATCTAGCTCATTCAGGCTGGAGATTAATCATTGACCTTTTAGCACGCCGAGGGTGTAGGTACTAGGTACTAGGTGATAGGTGCTAGGTAGGAGAAAGCCGAGGTGTTCTTCATGGTTAAGTAGGGTCCCAGTTCAACGGTTTATCGTTCAACAAGGACAAATCTGAGCTAGATGTGAACGAATGCCGCATATCCCGAATTCGAGAAGGTCTCAAAACGTCTAGTGTTCAAAAGTCAAGAATCCAAGCTATGTAGACGTGGACGAACGCATTCATCAAAAGCAGGATTACAATTTCAAGTATACTCGTACATGCCCACACTCGAATTCGAATTCCAATCCATGTACTCTAGTCTGCCAAGTACCTGTCAAAAATAAAGCAATAAGGAAACAAGTAAATAGCAAATAAGCACTGCAACTGCCTATCTATCTTTGTATCTAATGTAAAACCCACGGAACAGAGAGTATACATGTACATCCTTCGAGTCGTAAATATAGAGTAGAATGTATGCGCGCGCTAAATGGTACACTAAAGTATCATGATGCGAGTGGAGAATGACAAACGATGCAGTACTCGAAATGTAAGTACAGTACTACGTGCATCCAGTATTTTGGATGCAAACGCAAGGAAGGGAGAGCAGGGAAGGAGAGCGGAGAAGGGGAGGAGGGGAATGGGGAAAATGGGGAAGGCGGAGAAACTGGAAGCTGAGATATAGCGATACCGATCATGAAATACGGGTAACAAAGAGGCGGACTCGGAGGAAGAGGAGATAAAATGCGTGAGGAGTGGACGTGATACTATAGAATGTAGAGTATGTATATATGTAGCGCTATGTACGTATAATGACTCTGGCAAAAAGGAATGGATACGATCAATCGAAGGGAAAGGAAGGGGAGGAGTAAGTATAATGTAGGCAATAGCTGGATAAGTAATAGAAAAATAGTCCAACGGGTCCAAGCAGTCCAAGTCAAGACGCAGTCTCGATGTAAAACAATGAGAGGAGGGGGGGGATAAGAAAAGGATGTAAAGTCCTTCAATATGATGCTGGTACCGGTGCGGTGCGGTCCAGGGAATGCTAGGGGATGATGCATGCATGCAATCACGAAGCATACATACAACGAATCAACCTCAAAGCATCAACAACGACCCAGCTAAACACGCCATCGCCGCCAAAACCATCTCCATCCCGAACCCAGACGCAAGCGTACGCACAGCTCCATTGTTTTTACTGTTATTACTACCACCCGACGACGATCCACTGGACGAAGACGAAGACGAAGAAGTAGTCGTACTCGTCGCATTAGGATTCACCGAAACACCATTCCAATAATCCCTAATAATCGTCGACGCCTGTTCTGCAAGTCCGTATGTCGGTGCTCCGAGCTTTACAACAGAAAAGCAAAAGCAAAACAAAAAAAGTTAGTTCACTTGAACGAAATAAAGCACAAAAAAAAACACATACATGACTCGAAAGCTCAAACGGATACACACTCGCATCCGCAACCCTCACATTCGCCGCCCCATACACCAACAAATCCGGACCCACCACACCCCCCAGTTCCCTCGGCAACATCGCACACGAACCCGTAGGGTGATACTCCGTCCCCACCACTCCCTTCAACCAACTCTCCCAGTCCTCATCCGTACTCACACTGGACCCCGGCGTCGTCTCCCCCGTAAGGTAAGTCGATATCGGCGCGGCCTGCGATACCTTCCTCGCGAGCTTGAGCCCCTCGCGCAGGATCGTTAAATCCGCATCGTGGACGAGGTAATTGGGGTTGATAAAGGGGTAGTCAAAGGCAGAGTTGGACGTGATGTAAAGTTCGCCTGCACTCAGTGGGTGTTGAATGGCAGCTTGGATGAGGACCGAGGTACTCGTGATCGCCAAAAGGAGCTCAATCTGTCCACTGTTGCTTTGATAAAACTGGTCCGTGATAGTATTGTAGATCTGCTTGTACCCAGCTGCGACGGTGGAATCGCCGAGCGGGAGTAAGCTTGAGGCGGAGGAATCGACTTGGGCTTGGGCGGAAGAGATGAGGGAGGAAGCGGCGGATGAACCGAGGAGGGTGGTGAGGTTGACGTAGGCGGTGGCGGAGTTGATGAAGGAGAGGAATTCGGCGGTGTTGGTTCCGGCGTTGTGCAGAGCACCGGCAGTTTGTGCGTCAGTGCTATAAACGAGACTTGCGCTCTAAAAAAGAGACTTTGAGATATAGTTGAGAAAGATGGAGAAAATGACCGACCATATGATCCTGCAAACGCTGCCCTACTCCAGGAAGATCAAGCTGAACATTTACGCCTGCAGCTTGAAGGTACTTTGAAGGACCAACACCACTCAGCTGCAAAACCTGCGCGCTACCAATTGTTCCTCCAGCTAAAATGACCTCCTTGTTCGCATTTACCGTTTGCTTCGCAGCAGTAGAGGACGAAGCCCACTGTACTCCCGTCGCAGTCAAATTACCAGACGATCCAGATTTCCAAACGATATTGGTGACCGTTGCGGATGGGAGAATGTCGAGATTCGAGCGCGGAGGTAAAGGATCGAGATACCCAGAGCGGGAGTATGACCTCGTCCAATTTGTGGGGTTGATGGAGGAAGTGGTGATGTATGCACCAGAGTTGTCGCCCCCTGCAGAATCTGCGTTGGTAGGGATACCAAGAGTCAAGAGAGAAGGCGTCCAATTTCCCACAATGTTGAATGTTTCTCCTGGATATGACCAATGGATAGGACCACTTGAACCATGGGATGCGGAGTTGTATTCAATTCCGGCTTCGGCGGCTATAGCGTCAGAAGGAGCGTTGAACGTCTCACTCTTTTTCATGGCGGCGTAGAAAGAGTCCCATGTCCAGAATTCGTTCGTATCGTTGCTGATGATTGAATGCAAAGCGTTGATTTCGGGTTCGTTCGGACGGACGAGGTACATGCCGTTGATTGCGGAAGAGCCGCCCAGGACTTTGCCTCGCGGCCAGGAGATATTTCGGTTTGAGCAGCCGCTTTGTTGGGCAGTCTAAAGTGGGGGTGAACAGATTGTACGCAAAAGAACATGGACGACTGACTTGGTACGCATAATCGTACTCTGACCCAACGAGAGAGTCATAATAAGTATCGGCGGGGGTATCTATTCCAGGATGAGAAAAGACGATTGGAATGCGACAAGGACTGGTACAAACTTATTTGATTTATCACCGCATCGCCAGACTGACCAGCCTCTAATACCAGCACTGTATGATTGGAATCTTCCGACAATCTCGAAGCCAAAACCAGTCCAGCCAAACCACCTCCTACGATAATAAAGTCGTATGAACTTTGAATAGCGGAACTGTCCGAGACGATATTCCTTGAGCGCAGATTGTGGATGTGGACATTTGAGGCGGCGAGGGATGAGGATAGAAGGTAAGCGGAAGTGAATGTGAAGATAGTGGCCTTTGTAAATGACCACATATCGTGAATTAGGGGAAGTTGAGGTTGAGGACGGGAGAAAAGGGCTGGGGAAAACGTTCAAGGTCCATATGCGCACTTGGTTTATAAACAGAAACGGGTTGTCCAGGCCGAACCGAAGAATTTTTTTTACATGTGCCAGTGCGTCAGACCGGCGGCCTAGCCACGGCCCGACATGTCGCGATCACTTGTCCCTGCTGAGCTTTACCTCGACCGTTCCAGGCTAGGGAAATGAAAGAAGTTTACTTGACTTGAAGCTCAGAATCTGTAGCTGAACCAGATAGAAGGAATGGATAAAGAAGCATACTAACCATTCCCAAGGTACAAGTGTACAAATGGGTTTATCCCTCGATCCGGGTAAACTTCCTTGCGCGGTTTTCATTTTCCCGCTCAAAGGCCTACTTCCGCTTGAAGGGCAGTACCTAGCAAGCCGCAACAAGCTATATATATGTGGTTCAAACGGTACGAAAAGCATGGAAGACGCATGGACCAAACATGCAGAGGTCGAGAGTCAAGACTAGACCGGTCCTTACGTCCTGATATGATGACTGTCGTCAAGGTATAAAATCAAGCGGTAAATTTTGCCCGCCCTGTGTATATCTCTCTCCTATAGACCCAAAAGTTAAGCTTGGCCAGGCAGTTTGTACCGGAGAGAAAACCGGTCAAAGGAGTCAAGCATTGGTAAGTAATTTCGGCTGCGGAGGCGAAGTATTCTATCAACAAATGCATGTTATCCTGACGTATGTCATCCCGTCGTTGAACGATGAATACCAGCCGTCATCAACGTTCAAGCCAAGTGAACGCAGCAAACGGAGCTGCTCGAATCAGATCGACAACTGAGTCTGGAATCTAGAGCTTATACGGCAGCAGGCAAGATAACCTCGGATCTATTTGAGCGCTTGAGCTCGTACAGTTGGCCAAATATTCGCAGATAATGCTCTTATTGAAAGTCGTCTACGGATCTGAAAAGCTCAAGCCCGAAAGACCGACTGGAGTGAAGAATCGCACACAAAATACCCTGTTTAAAGCGCTCATTAAATTTTTGGCGTCTTCGATAAGATTCATATTCATTTGTCGTATCCATACAACAGAACTCATGAAGCATCTCGGATCTTGTCACTTGTTCACAAGAATTCTGACCTGTTCGAGTAGATCATCCCTTTTTGGATTTTCAGCTTGCGATAAATACAGCTTTGCCCTTGCCGTAAGTGGCGCACGACGCGCGTGAATGGGGCACGTGATCATTATGTGACAATGAACGATTCCCACCTCACCACAATCTCCCAAGTATACACAAAGGTTGCTCGTTGCCCCAAAGATCAACCTGCTTAAGTGAACGGTAACAGTACATCTCGGTATTCCAGCCGTCGACGAGTCCGCTCTCGACCAAACTCCCCTTGTACGCGTCATCGGCCTCGGCACCCCAATGGAAGAGGATCTGTTGAAACTGCCTCCCTCCGTGGAATACCTTTCCAACTGATGCGGAGAATGACAAGGAAATCCGCAGTTTGAGGTACACTGAAAATCAACTTGTCAACGGTCGGAAAGAATATCACGAGTGCTGGAATAATATCGCATTGCGCAAACGCTGGGTCCGATACCATCCATATTATAGGTGTGAGTTCGTCGGACCGAAATCTCATCACTTCTATAATATCAATAATAACATGATTATCCAGCTCAAACCGCAGTCCGGCGAAGAAGTCAAACTCGTGTCAATTCCCCCGCAGCCCATATTCGGTGTGCCTCTGGGGGGGGGAGGCGGTGTCCATTGCCACGGCATATATTGCCTAGACTTCTACAATGCAATGCAACTACCAAAAAGCCGTGAACTCCCCTAACAGCTGGAAGCTATATCCTGCAGCAAGCCCGTAATTCCCCACCTACAACGATCCCCGCCAGGCTCTTGTCGCTTGGGAGCTTTCGTGGGGTATTCGGAATGAAGACATCCCTGAAGGAGAGGAGAGGATTAGTATTTTCGCGGGATCTTGCTGTGCCTTGGTGCGTCCAGGTGGGGGAACCATTTTGGTTTTATGTTCCTGTTATTTCTCAGCTGGCCCCGGCTAAGTACTATTACAGTGCGTATGCAATGAAAACCGGCGTTTTGTTGTCTCACTTTTCTTTTTGTACGATGTCTCAACACAATGCTGGATCGAAGACTGTTTATACTTCCCATGCGAGGTGAGAGGAGATGGGCGTCTAGGATTGCGGGATTTGAATTGGCCTCCATTGGAGGAGAAGCGCAATTTGAGGTCAGTTCATCTGCTCGGGAAAAACCACTGTCTCCACATTTTGATCTGGGGAAGGACTCTGCTTGATTAGTAGCCAACCCCGCGTTTCAATTAAGATAAGTGGCTCGATACTGATGTTTATTGGATTTTTTGAAAGGTGATTCAAAAAGGCCAATTCCGAAAAAAAAAAAAAAAAAGAGAGAAGAGGGAGCTTGACTGGATTCAATATCACTTCTCAGCTCATTATGCGCACACTCTGAACCATCTGAAAATGCCTA
This sequence comes from Collybiopsis luxurians FD-317 M1, assembly GCA_000827265.1. Lineage (NCBI taxonomy): Eukaryota > Fungi > Basidiomycota > Agaricomycetes > Agaricales > Omphalotaceae > Collybiopsis > Collybiopsis luxurians. The sequence goes on along the minus strand of KN834755.1, from coordinate 158,424 downwards.
TGCTTTCGGGACTTTTATTGTTTTGCATTTTCTGCGCCATAAGATAGCCCCTATTCACTTTGTTCGGAAGCGGAATCTTATTGCCTAGGGGCAATCCAGGCAGCATTGTCACTGTTAGCACTATGTATTTACTATTTGTATGGTATGCATTTTATAGTGAGTCCTTTGGCAGTTAGAGAGGGAAGAAGTACTAGTCGCGCAACAATATCACAAGTGGGGGATTTGCTGTCAACAAGTTAAGGTCTTTTTAATTGCCGAGGGAAGGGCCGCGAGAGCGCTGTCGGTTTGTGACTTAGGTTCGAACAATTAAGAGAGCTCGTGGCCATAAGGGCGATGTAGGCGCGAAGGACCAAGGGTTTAGGACCCGAGATATCGGTACCGTAGGGGATGAATGATAGTATGACTTCCGCAATCAAGAGAACCAAGACTTCTTGGTCAAATTCCGAGTCCCAACCCAGCAACTTGGAAGGGTACGGAGTAATATATCGGCAACGGAACCATGAAGATGTTGTTGGATATTCCGTCGGATCGCGGCCGACATTTGCAATCGGCCCACAGTGAGTGCAAATTAAGTATTTATTACCTATTGACTTGGTATTGCAAGTTTATTATTACTTAAAGTATCTTTGTTCTACACTCGTGAGTGATGGATTGGCTACTTTTGTTTACCTTTTTGTATTCGACTGATCTGTAGTCGATGCACAGCTTAGATGGTGTAGATAGTTCAACCTATTGTATGTTTTACCTATATAAGTGGTGTAGTTTACAAATAAATCCCCGCACACGTGATCTGGGCTTTTGCTATTGGTACCAGAGTCTCGATAATTTCTTCAGTAGATATCAATATGGAAACCGAGTTAGATGTTGGGATCCATGATGAGAGCTGCCAAGGTCTTCTCAGAATTGATTTGCACAACTCATTTATATGAGTATCTTTTACTGAATGCTTGCTTAGACACAGGCCAATTCTGTGAGTTCCTAAATACTGCTCTACCTCATTTATACATAGAACTATACCAGATAGCTCATTTTCACCCTGTAATTGTAAAAATCAAGAATGATTCAAAAGTGCCGGAGAGAAGGAGTTTCTATGCATGACATGCATCTCAGCATCTGTCACGGTGTTGACAAGAGAACATGATCATTTGTAAGCACTAGCTGTACTGCAGTACAGGGATGTGCTTAAGGCTTAGGACCTAATTTGGTTGCTAACTAGGGCCTAAATTCATCTGGATATTTACATAGGCCCTAATTAGGTCTTAATATAAATGAGACCAAAGTTAGGGTGCTGGCACACTGGCAGTTGTCAAATGCTGTCAGATGAAAATGCCTCTAATAAGGGGAATTTTGAGGCATGTAATGACTATGGCTGCCTTGCTCTCTTACTTCTTTTTGGTGGTATCACTGTGGAGCCAGCCACTCAAGACTTAGATTTTAGTGAGCAGTCATAGCGGTAGCCTACTAGGCAAATTGCTTTCACTTAGTAGGAGAAGCTTCTCAAGGAGCTCTTAGCATCAGAATGGGACAATAGAATCTTAGATGACAAGGCTTTAAGTTTGGGTGATAAATACAAAGAAAATTAAGTAGTGTTAATATAGGTCTTAAAATGCACCTAATTGACTCTTAATTAAGACCAATATTAAGATATTAGGACTTAATATACTCAGGAGGCCTTAATTAGGGCCTTAAGTACATCACTGCTGCAGTATCCGGTATCAGTAACTCACACAAACTCCGCCAATCATCCATACCTCATGATGTCAATTTCCACCAACATTGCCAGTACAAGTGAACCTCTGCGAGAGACACAAATTCATGTAGCGCATCAAATAATTGACTACCCTGACCTTGACAAGGACAAAGAAGCTGCACATCCTTCTCATAACCAGTATAACACTGCGCCAGAGCCTCCAACCAAGCAAAAGGGAGATAATGAAGAACTCCGCTTCTTTGGAATTCCTCCATATTGGTCCTCTTATCTTGGTAGGTACTTGTTCCATAAGAAAGGATATCCACTAATAAAATGAAACCAGGAACTCGGTCATACAGTTATACAGAGAAATATGCTCCAGATCCTTTAGGTCAGGAATTTAAAGAAAATGCCCAGGTATGGAAAGTCTATCTAGATGAAGCTGAAAGCTATGATGATGGGATGTTACGAGGATTTAAAGATACCATTGATTCCCTTCTCATTTTTGTGAGTGACTTGTCAATCTAGACAAATATATATCCTATGTGGTTCAATGCACTTAGTGATTCTTTCAATCCAAAGGCTGCACTTTTTTCTGCAGTTGTGACCACATTTGTGATTGCAACAGTTGATTCCCTCCAGCCAGACTACTCCTATGTTGCTGCCACATTGCTTATTGAACAAGTTAAACTGTTCAGAGCAGCAGGGAATATGACAGCCATTAACTCTGTTCCATCTTCTCCAGTTAACTTGAACAATGCATTGCCGGGTACAATTGACCTGTGGATCAATGGCCCCTTTTTTGCAAGTCTCTCCCTCTCACTGGCTACTGCTCTCTTATCAGTATTAATAAAGCAGTGGATCTAGGCTTATTGTTCAATATCATCTGGAAATGCTAAAGAGAGCTGTTATTAGGCAGTTCAGATTTTCGGGACTTGAGAAGTGGAAAGTTCCAGAGATTATTGTAACTTTGCCACTTATCCTTCATGCATCTCTAGCACTATTTTTTATTGACCTCTCTTTATATGTTTCTGAGCTCTATCACCCTCTGTTCTGGATTGTGGTTACAACATCACAATTCTTACATTCAGCATGTACTTGGGCAGCATTTTTCTGACTCCAATTTGGATAGATTGTCCTTACAGGATACCACTGCTTTTTAAACCAGTATATTATATAATGCACCCACTAAGTGCAGTAAAAATATTGTTCTTCATTTCTGGGACTATGCTAGCCTCCTTGAAAGAGGCCGAGCTGCACTTTCTTCAGTCAAATCATTCCTCTGAATCTAGTATTTGGAGTGGTACAGATAAAGTGGTGGACATTATATCTGCAGATATTCTGGCCTGGCTCTGTAGTTTGCAATCTAATTCTTTCATTCAAGAAATAGTCTCCCAAGCTATTTATGGGATATTCACAGAGTATCTGCCTCTTCTTACTAATGAACATTCACAGGAGAAAGCTCATACCATACTCAAATTATATAAGTCCAAACTTATATCCTATACAACTGTACTATTTCAGACTGTATGCAATGCTCTGGCACAGATTGACAACAGCCACCACAGTGGCACAGTCTGGCCTGCAGTGTTTCTAAACTGGATTCAAGTAGCAGATAGAAATATCTGGTCCCCTGTTGATCCAGATATAATCAAAAACTCTCTGATCCAAGCTGCAATATTAGATAATGCAAAAGCATTGAATAAAATCATTCAGATCTTGGAAGGATATTTAAAGGGCCAATTTTCTACAGTTGACTGGTGTTCAGAAGCTTTGCTCTGGGCTCTCCAATCAGACCATATCAAAATATGTAAGATCTTGGTTAGATTTGGAGCAGAGGTACAAAATTATGAGAAAGCAATCATTAGTGTAGTGAAAACTGGAAATCCAGAGCTCTTCCTGTTTTGAATAGCATTGCAATAGACTCAGGGATTGATTGGAGAAAGGAATGTGCTAGAGTGCTGGTTGAGGAAGCAGCTTGGAAAGGCAGTTTTAGGATGGTTGAATTCCTGGTAGCAAATGGTGCAGATGTCAATCTACAAGAAGAAAAATATTGAACAGGACTACAAGCAGCAGCATTGAAGAGACACTTGGATGCTGTCAAGTTTTTGATATTGAATGGAGCAGATGTGAATTTATCAGGAGGGAAATATAGAGCAGCACTGCAAGTGGCAGCATATAGAGGATACTTGGGTATGGTTAAATTCTTTATATTAAATAGTGCAAATGTTAATCTACAAGGAGGGGAATGTGAAACAGCATTGCAAGCAGCAACATTTTGTGGACACATGGATGTCATCAAATTCTTAATATCAAATGCTGGTGCAGATGTCAATCTACAAGGAGGGGAATATGGAACAGCACTACAAGCAGCGGTATATCAGGGATACTTAGATATTGTTGAATTTCTGGTACTAAATGGGGCAGATGTCAATTTACAAGAAGGAAGATGTGGAACAGCATTGAGTGCAGGAATATTTCATGGACACATGGATGTTGTCAAATTCCTGGTATCAAATGGGGCTAGTGTTGCCGCGGCTTGTAAATAAGCCGGCTATTAGCTGGAGCCGATCAGGGCTGGAGCTGAGCCGGTCAGCCGGTGGGCACCTGCATATGAGCCAGCTTCCCACGGCTCTGAGCTGAATGCTGCAGCTTGGAGCTGGCTCGCAGTTGACTCCTACCAGCTTGATTGCCAAACATCCCCCAACTGTTTCCAAATCCATTTTCAGATTGCACTGATCATCTTTGGGCTTACTTCAGAGACCCTTTCCTCAGTGCATTGCAAATATTGAACATTTTTCAACATCGATTCAGTAAAGTCATGTCATATACAGTTTTGTTTTATGTAACGGCATTGTATGGCATCAATATAATGTTTGCTGAGAAAATTTTGCCACGTCACTACACTATGCCATGTAACCACATCAAGCAATGTAACAATGTTGGTCCACAGCATCCACTAGGTGCTCATTCAAGGCTTAGGACCCTGTATAGTTCACTCATGTTTGTTCTGACTGGCGCAGGCAATCATTGTAGAAATATTTTATGTTAATTTTGGAGGGAATTTTTCTTTTGGCTGGTCAGCTTGAAGTCAGCTTGACCCCAGCTCAAGTCAGCTCAAGCTTTTTTGAGCCAGCTCATTCCAGCTATTAAGCTGGCTAAGCATGAGAGCTGCGGCTACATAAGTCAACTTGTGGCTAGCCGAGCCGTGACAACACTAAATGGGGCAGATGTCAATTACTATCAAGATGGGAAATATGCAACAGCACTGTATGCGGCAGCATGGTGTGGATCACTGGACATTGTCAAATTCTGGGTTTCAAATGGGGCAGATATTAATCTACAAGGAGGGAAATTTGGAACAGCACTGCAAGCAGCAGCATATTGGGGTTATCTGGAAACTTCAGAATTCTTGGTACTAAATGGGGCAGATGTCAATCTACAAGGAGGGGAATATGGAACAGCATTGCAAGCAGCAGCATTGGAGGGGCACCAACATGTTGTCAAATTCTTAATATCAAAGGGTGCAGATGTCAATCTACAGGGAGGGGAATATGGAACAGCACTGCAAGCTTCAGCATATGGGTGGAGCCTAGACATTATCAAATTCTTAGTGTCAAATGGGGCAGATGTTAATTTACAAGGAGGGAAAATATGGATCAGCTCTGCACACAGCAGCATGTTGGGGACACTTGGATGTTGTAAAACTTTTGGTATTGAATGGGGCAAATGTCAATTTACAAGGAGGGAAATATGGAACGGCACTGCAAGCAGCAATATTTTGGGGGCATATAAGTGTTGTTAAATTCTTGATATCAAAGGAGGCAGATGTCAATCTGCCAGGTGGGGAATATGGAACAGCACTGCAAGCAGCAGCATTGCAGGGAAACATGGGCATTTCCATATTCCTGGTATCAATTGGTGCAGATATCAATCTACAAGGAGGAGAACATGGAACTGCACTGCAAGTAACAGCATTGTGGGGAAGTGTAGCTGTTGTCAAATTCTTGGTATAAAATGGTACAGATGTGAATCTACAAGGAGGAAAATGTGGAACAGCACTGCAAGCAGCAGCATTGGAAGGACACTGGGATGTTGTCAAATTCTTGGTGTCAGCTGGGGCAGATATCAATCTCCAAGGAGGGGCATATGGAGGGGCATTTCAAGCAGCTGCATATAGGGGACAGTTGGATGTTTTAGTCTCAAATGGGGCAGATGTCAATCTACTTGGGGGGGGGAATATGGAACAGCCTTGCAAGCATCAGCATACTAAGGCCAACTTTGTCTCATGATTCATTATGACAAATTGGATACAATCTCAGGATTTTCAATGAGTTAGAATTGGAAGAATTTATGACTTGCAAAACCTATTCAAATTTGTAAATTGCAATAAAAATTGGTACATATGTTGATCATTGCATGAGTTGACTCAGAACATCTGGCATTCTTCCAATACAGTGTCAATATCTCATTCTTGATTTGCCACTTGACCAAATTTTAGTATTAGATGGACACTTTGAATGATTCTTTTAATGGCAACTATGCTAATAAGACTCTCACTTACATTGGGACATCCTAAATAAACTACAATTGGCATCTGATGCTGCAAATATAGTGAACTATCCAACATAGGCCCCAAAAAGTGGTCCATCCAAAGAGAGGATACTTGATGCATAGTGGGCGGCCAATGCTAATGTGTGGCAGGACTCATGCTTTTTTCAGTAATAGGAACAAACTACTTAATAAATGTAAGTCTGGGCTTACCACAGCTCCTCCCATGTGCATATATAGTGACCAGTGAGTGTTCAAGCAAGTTAAATACTCATGTCCCTTTTAGTGTAGCAGCTAAGTTGGTCACTTTAGCCCACTTACAGTAGAGCTTTCTCAGATCATCAAATGAAATACAAAGTAAGTAAAATTATACAGATTGTGAGAATCAGATCCAGAGGATGCCAAGTACCATAGGAAGTGTAGACATAGCATTGAGTATTAAGGGGTCACTCGGGACACTGCCACAGAAGTTTGGAGCTTGACTATTTGACCTTAACATTCCTGAAGTATTCTTATTGGAAGTTGAGATTGAGAAGCTTTGTTCCAGAGCTCACACTGAACTTGTTTAAGTCACTACTAGAGATGGATAGTATAATTGTTCAGAAAGATGTCAAAAGAACAATTCAATAGTTAAATGGTTAAATCAACAAAACACATCATATCAAGTGGTATGCAGAAGACTGATGTCAATATATCTGTACCTGTTAACCAGCCTCGGGGGCCCTTAGGCACCCTTGTGAGGTCCCAGGTTGCTGTGTCCTCCAGCTTGAATACTATGATACTTCTGAGGTAGGGAGTTTGATGTGCAAACAGTGGGACTTTCTTGGCCTTTATGCCCACGCAAGGCAAGCAAAAAGGGCTGTGGGGTCTCTAAGTCTGGTGGACAGGCATGCAAACTTTCCGGTAATGGCTGCACTTCGAGGTTATATGGATTTCTGTGGTTAGCCTCACCGGAAGTGATGTCAGTCAAGCTAGTTCCCAAATCAACTCTGACCATGATCATTGTGGGAGCAATTCCCTGAAAGCAAGAAGTTAGCTGTGCCAAATTGATATGCCAAATATTCACACCACAATGACAGTTAGGATAGGTTCCACCAGAAAGCCATCATTGGAACCTGAAATTGAAACTTCCAAAACAATACAAACAACTAGAGCAAGAGGATATAGTAAACCAGACTCAAGGCTGAACAAGAAACACAAACATTCAGATATAGTGGGTGTGAAAATTTCAAAGGGTAAGACAAACACTTACACCATGGCAATAAAATTATTCATTTTCTTGTTATGGGATGAATCATACCCAAAATACTTCTCAGTGCTTCGATATGTCCACCAAAGCCTTCCAGCTAGAAAAACTAAATTCAAAAGGAGAATCTTTTCATGTGCTAGTAGACTGGCCTATAAGTCCTGTTAGAATAAGGTTGGTAAGGAGATTTACTCCTAAGAATGCATCAAATAGGAATTGCTCCGATTTTGACAAAGGAAAAAATGTTGGAGAAAGCACTGGGGTAATAAGTACCCTTTCTTCAAAAGCTACGGATACTACTGCCATTCCTATGAGATGCAAATGCTCTCACTGGTTCTTGGATTTTTTCTTGAACAACTAATACCCACCAGCATTTATTGCAGAAATTATGCCAAGGCAAATAATGATCCACTTCCTTGAAAACCAGAAAATGTAGCAGCGATACAACTGGAAAAAATATGGTATAGCACCCTCAGGGGAAGCTAAAGATGCTATGATCAAAGAATTTGTACTGACCAATAAAGTATCAGCTATGATACTATGAACGTAGAATCATTAATCCATTGTTAAGAGGGAGCGATATCTGGATACTAACTTTGCAGCCGCGTAGACACCCCTCAATGCAATACTAAATGACATAATTATCAATTCTACCATGATATTAGAAAAAAACACAGGATAAAAAATGCAGACTTGTAATTTATATTTTGAGCAGTCAAAACAATGGGAGGGAGGTTTGATTTTGAATAAACTAGGCCGAGACAAAGCTCCAAAGTTTCGTTCATGAAATTCAATATGGAGAGAATGACAGATGCTGTAATCATGAGGAAGAGTAGGAATATTGACACTTGATAATAGCGCTGCCGCCCTTGTTGCTGAACTTGCAGGTATATGTAGAGACAAAAGATAACCACAAATACCCCTGTATTGTAAGTTTGTTTATACCATATTCTCCATCAACAATCCAACCACTGACCATAGAAAAATATTTGAAGCTGATTAAGTGGAAATGTTATTGGAAGTCTCACTGGTTGATCAGAAAAACTCACAATTAACATGATTAAAGGGGACCGTAGAGATACATTGAAACTAATCAAAACATTTTCTGGTGAGATTGGCATTATTGATTCTGCTGCTTCAGATTGAGTGGAGTTGAGAATGATTCAGCAATGGATCCAAGGAGAATTTTATACCATCCTTGACACAGCAAGCACTGCATCCAAGCTGCATCATCAGATGTGTAAGTCTTCTAGCCCCCATCATCTGTGTGATGGAGTCAAGAGATTGGAGCTGAATCTATCATTGAACTGAATGCAGAAATCAATCATGATACCATCTACCCACGTTGACTCTGGGAATGATGCAGAAGTCCTTGTAGCTCAGTTTTAAAGTGTAGCCGCATCACCATCAACAGGTGGGTTGTGGGCCATTTCGCTTCGTGCATAGCATGTATGAGTAAGTACGTGACCAGTTCCATCTTCCATTTGCCGCTTTCATTATTTGTCTCCTGGCATATAGTGTGATCTAAGTCAACAGGCAGAATGATACTGACGTTCAGGACACCGCAAAAAATGAGAATAAATAACAGACACTTCAATCCTTCGTTTTGCATCACCATACTGATTCAAACGACTTCGTCCTGCAGCTAGCTCTCCATCTCCCGCGTAGAAGGTGGTCTCGCAATGAACACGGCTACCAGGGAAAAGATAGTGCGATCGTTCACATAATATATAACATGACCAATGTAACTATATGCTGGGTCCACTATTTAAACCAAGTAAGTGGAACGTCAAGGAAATACTGAGTCACATCTGACACAGCAATCCACTTTTTTGACGTTTTGATGGAGGTTCTGTAAGTATTGATGGTTGATCTTGACTCTTGATTGGAGTGTTGGGTGCGATTGCGCCGGATTCCAGAGATTATTCCGGTACTGACTCATGCACCATTGTCTCTGAGGCTGCTGCAGAAGCAGGAGACAAGCTCGCAGCTGACGCACCCCGCCTTGCCAACTGCCAAATTGAATACTTAAATGCATGCATATCTACGGCCTCTGAACAGTTGTATGTAAATAGGACTATATACCTGCAATGTTATCAATAAAATTGAGCAGGAATGAACATGGGGGATGTAGTAAAAATTTTGATAGTATCATAGATCCATTTACTTTTTAGCCAGAAGGGGGAAAATTTGGACAGGGGGAGGCCAAGTAGGCAATATAGTGTTTGATATCTATATCTTAATGGGTTGCTAGAGCACAGGATTAGAGCAATAGAATGACTCAAAAAAAGATTGACATAAATCAGGCACAAAATCATTGCAGCATAAACTCGGCATTTCATTTCATTCCATGCACTCATAAATACTACAATACTTCTGAGGTAGGAAGTTTAATGTGCAAACAGCGGGGCCTTCTTGACCTTTTTGCCCACATAAGGTGAGCAAAAAGGGCTGTGGAGTCTCTGAATCTGGCAGACAGGCATGCAAATGCAGTACTACCAGCTGCCCAGATTCACGTCTTCTTGTCTTTTTGTAAGATTTCCAGCCCGGCATATGTTGCTACCTCAGAAAATATTAGGGTGTGCCATAGTAAGTGCTTAAAAAGGTGATTGTGGCATACAAGTTTTCGGAACAGTCACTGGGTATGGGACTACCATCGGGACATGACACAGTTCGTGGCTCTGGCGGTGTGTCTGACAGAGATGTGCCCTGGGTTGCAAATTGGAGAGTTGTTATATGTGAAGTATACAGCCCTGAGTCTGCAACCTTGTGAAGGTTGAAAACAAGTCGTGAGACCACAGTAATGGAAACGCTGCGCAGAGATACTTTAGGTCTTGATCAGCAAGCTAGGTAAGAAATGGAAGTACCTGCTGGCAAATGTAGATAATGCACCATGTAAGTAGGGCTAGATTGTGGATAGTGCATCAGGTTTTGTGAAATTTCTCAAGGGCTGTGCCAACCGCACCGACTGAGGATGCTAAAGAAACTTATGTTAGAGTCTAACTTTAAATTGATCTTGAAATGTTGGTGGTAGCGATACTCACATAGAACAACAGTATGTTCATCTGAAGAGGAGCTGAGACTGGTACCTGACTGAGAAGTGAGAAATGATATAGCACCAACCGCATTTGCAATAGCCATTACGCTTCGAGTGCAATAAGCAAAGTTGTTTCATCAAGTCCTCCCATTGAGGAAACTCACCCGAAGTATAGAGAACCTGCGAGAAGGTTAGAAGATGTGGAATGGCATTCGCCCGGCGTGACAAAAGCAATTGTACTGTTGATTTACTTACCATCACGAAGAACAATGACTAACAAAGATACCCTGAATTGTCTGAGTGTCTGCAGCTCGTTCCGAGTTCTGTAGGCTCTATAGAGCATCATAACAAACAGTATTGAATCGTATATGAACAAAGCCTCCCAAGCAGCTGCAATTTCTATCCAGCAAGTTGATATTCAATACTTTTGGGTTTGACAGCGACGTACTGACGGATCTGTGTTATAATTGACCGTATTATGCAAAGTGAGACTTTGCGTCAGACAGAGGTAGACTATGAGGAACACACGTAGTGAATGAAAACTCTGTATGGCACCCTGTGGCAGTCTCTTCTGAATGAGTTGATTGGTCAAAGAGTGACGAGAACTACAACTTGAATAAGCTCTGGTAAAAGCAAGCTGGAGGAAAGTGCTGAGCACTTACAATTGAGAATGCTCCCAATATACTCCCGGCGAGAAGCAGAGCAGTTAGGACGCGTTTACTGCAATGGTACAAGGCATATATGCGGATGGTAAGGAGCACTGAAGTTCAGACAATGTCATTCTAGTTTTTTGAATTCATGGAATGGATCTTACGGCAAACTACAAACTGTGTTGCGAGAAGCAGGAGCTCATGGAAGATATGGAGTGACTGACAGCTAATAAAATTATTGAATTCTGGTCGATATAATTTGAATATGAGCACCATGTACCTCTTTCAGACAAGTTAGATCCAGCTTGGATTGAAAGGAACAGAACTTACTGATTTGGAAAGGTTGCTGGAGACAAACAGTGGGGTCATGGCAATGTTTCCTAGAACCGAAAGGTAGCGAGAAAGGAAGAAAAGCACTGTAGTTGTGCGAATGGGATATTTCCATAAATATTGAACTTCATCTGCTATAACACCTATCAGCTCAGATATCGATGCTGCTTGAAAACATACAAAGTGTCAACAGATAATCCCAGTACAGAAACGCTAAAAGTCACACTGAGATTAGATTGAGCCAAGGCAGAGGAACGCACTGATCGAGAATAGTTGACAATAAGCATGGCTTGAAAATTTATATGATATCTATATAGAATTCCAATTCATTGAAATGAAATGACGCACTCTTGCTCTGCTACAAAAACCTGCTGGGCAACTTCAGTTGATGGATTCATGACCTGCTAGAGCCAAGTTGAACTATCGCCTTATAACACCTGAGTGCAGAGCAGCCTTCAATTTTCTATGCACATGCTATCGGGATTCTGCTCTGCCCCTTGACAGGGAAAATGTATTGTATGAAAGGGTAATCATAAGGGAGTAGTCAATTGAGAAGCGATATATTAATTGCCTTCATTTGCTTTTTTGCCTAATCGGACTGTAGAAGTATGGGATCTGCATCATCGGATTCAGGCATATTCTTGTTTCCTCGCATCTCTTTGCTCTCATTCGAAGCTCGAGTACTTGTTGCCCAGATGTGCTGGAGTATCGATAACAAGAGAAAATTGTGTTACTCCAGTGTGAAATGGGCTATTGGCACATCACTTCCGCAAGTCCGGGCTGCAAGATAGCAAAGTACCGAGGAGGTGCGAGGGGCGGCAAGGAAGGGAAAGCTCTTGATCATTACGCTGACTGGACACTGGATATCATATGGATAGATAGATAGATACACATCTTTGCCAAGGCGGGGTCACACGTTGGAACATGTTGTAAATGAAAACACAGCGGACTGAGCTCAACTGGGATGGGAATGGTTTGCTTCCAGTTGAGATCGGCTTGAGTTCATATGTCAACTCACATTCATACTTGAGACTAACTCAAGTGCATCATGCATCGGGATGAAACATTATTACTGTTCCCACGCGGGACCCCGCCTTGGTGGAGCCGTCTATTTATCTGTTTATCATTTGTTTCTAAGTATTCGCATGCATCTATCTGGATAGTTTCACTCTACATTTGACCGCTCCGCCATTGGGTGGACTGATGATCATAACATGCAACAGTGGGCCATCACGCAGAGTGCCTGGCAGCTACGTCGAGGTCGGAAGCTGGATGAGGTATCGGTGTACATTAAAAATGATGATTTATTGCCCATTTATGAACGTTACGCCATTTAGCACCCAAGAAAATCCAACAATAAGGACAATTCCTCCATGTCATTCCCCCCTCGTAAAGACCACATCTCAAGTGTTGGGTAGCAATGACCCGCGAAAGTAGGCCATCATGTAGAGCGCGTGGCATAGGCATCATACAAGCATAAGATGCTGATGGCGTCAAAGTGAAGCCGTTCTCAGAGGAAGAGATGAGATGCAATTACAATCGAAGCATCTGAGCTAAAGCCCATACACGATCCTAGCCTGTAGATCATCTTTTTTTGGTTGCGATAAATACAGCTTTGACCTTGTCGTAAGAGGCGCAGCCACGTGTGCGCGCTAATGAGGTTGTCCGATTAAGCGCCTTCGAGCGCTGTATGCCAACTCAACATTCGCCACGATCATCTCCACGTTTACAAAAATTTACGCTCTTTGAATCACTGCTATCAGTTTGTTTCTAACTTGAAACCCGGCGTTATCATATGAGAAGCACCTGAGAATGAGTTCTTTAGCATTTTTGGTTACGGAGCTTCAAGTGCGCTCAAATGATATCTACCTCTTTTCTCTTCTGATTACGTTTACAGTCCCTATCCAGCGAAACTCGGCGCAAACATCCTGAAATCCGTGAAGCCGCAGAGAAATCCCTTGCTATCCTCCGCGCCTCCCCCGAAGCCAACGTAGCTAGTCTATCCTCCGATGCCACCCTTCTCCAACCAATATACATGGGATGCTCAACAAAATCTCCCAAAGTCATTTCCATCTCCCTCGGCTCCCTCCAACGCTTGATATTACTCAAAGCCGTCCCGGCTGCAATGGTACCGGAGATCATACGTACGATGGGAGAAGCGATGAATCAAGGTGTCGATATTCAGTTGAAAATACTTCAAACTCTTTTGGGATTGGTGACGAATTATCCTGGAGAGGTACATGAAAAGTTATTGGGTGATACGCTGTTAGTGTGTTTCAAGTTACAGGAATCGAAAATCGCGGTGGTGGCTAGTACTGCGGCTGCGACTTTGCGGCAGTTGGTTATGGTTGTGATGGATAAGATGGTAACGGAGGGAGAAGCCCAGGAGAAGGTGAGGTGGCAAGCTGAAAGGGAGGATGCAGGAGGCTCGGAAACGTTGGGACCTTCAGCGGAAGACGCGTATTCGGTATTCGAAGACTTGTGCCTTTTGGCTAATTCGGAAAAACCGAATTTTTTGAAACTCGAGTTTTTGCACAAGACATTTGCTTTGGAGTTGATAGAGAGCGTGCTGACGAATTATCATGCGTTATTCCGGAAAGTAAGTATCAAGTTTCCTAGTTTTTTTTACTGCTCGTTCACGTATCACTACAGCATCGATCGCTGATTCTACTTCTACAAACCCACCTATGTCCCCTCATACTCAAATCTCTATCCGACAGACCCTCCATTTCCTTCCCTCTTACTCTTCGATGCACGCGTGTCGTGTTTCTACTTTTGAAGCAGTTTTCTTTCGAATTGCAGACTGAAGCAGAGGTGTTCCTTATGCTTCTCATTCGGATTATTACAGATGAAAATGAAGCCGGCGAATCGGGCTTTTCATCTGGACACGCTCGTAGACCTCTCTGGATGAGAGTACTCGCGATGGAAATCATGCGAGGCCTATGCTCGGACGCACAACTCATGCGGAACGTATGGGATCGTTACGATGCCCAAGCACAAGCTTCCGGTGCTGGTTCAAAGGTCTTTACTACTCTCGTCGACGCTCTCAAGCGACTGGCCATGGAAAAGCCCGCACTACTTGGTGTGGGTCAACAAATGTTTGGTGTCGGTGTTGGCAGTGACTCTCATTATCACCACCTCATGTCGGCCAGTGGCTCTGGACATGGTTTAGAAGGTGTAGCTGGGATGGCAGGTATGGTGGCGACTGCTGCAAGCGCAGCATCTGCCACTGTAGCCTCGGTAGCAGGGTTGGCAGGAGGCTCGATTCCGGGTGCTGGACTGAGCTTGCAAGGGTCGACGATGAAGGTCCAGTGTATTGACCAGCTGGACAAAGCCGATTCGCCGCCGATACCAGAGTCATATATTCATCTACTCGCACTTCAATGTATCGTTTCGCTCTGTGAAGGATTCGCGTCGTTTTGTGCGAGTCTTCCTCCGAACCCAGCTCTTGCTCCTCCGACTGAATCTTCCTCTGCATCTACATCGATACCCCCTCCGCAATCTGTCCCAGCAATCCCGCCCATGAACCCTCAACTCCAAGCTCAGATTCAGATTCTGCAAAGTATACTCTGTACCACCTGGCCCGCTTTTCTTTCAGCCCTTTCCTTTATTATCAGCACGAATCTATCAGATGAGCTATTTGGGGACGTTTTGGCCAGCTATCAGGGAGTGATTCTAGGAGCGGGTGTGTTGGCTGGGTACGCTTTGGGTTCGACTTTGGACGGTACAGCACCGGCGACTGCGACTAATCAGACCCACGCTACATTAGCCACTGCCCGAGACGCATTCATGACGAGTCTTGGAAAATTCTCAGTTCCAAGTGGTGTTGTTGCGGCTCTCGATTCGTATTCGTTTTCCTCTTCTTCGTACAGTGGTGCGCCGCCACAAACTCCTCGTTCGGCTTCCGGTTCCGTCGCTATGGCTCTCTCTAGCTCCTTATCTGAGAATTTCGGGTTGAATAGTGGTGGTGGAGGAGCGGGAGGGGGAGGAGCGGGGGTACTAAGACCGGGATTGTCGTCGAGGAATCTTGCCTGTTTGAAAGTATTGATATCGAGTTCGATCTTTTTGGGTCCGAGTTTGGGATCGGGTGGGGAGGATAGTTGGTTTGGTGTGCTCGAGGTGGTGCAGAATGCGGAATACGTTTTGATGCAGGGACAGGGACAAGGACAGGGACAGGGACAAGGGCATGCGGGAATGTTTTCTCCCCCGCCGTCTCACCCTCCTAGTCGGGCAATGTCGATGTCGATGACGGCTTCTGCTCCGGGTTCCGCAACGTCTTCGTCGTCTGCTCAAGCCATCCATGAGGCCATTGGGAACGATATCGATGTCAGCCAGGGAGCGATGGGGGGTACTATGCAGGCGATTCAAGCGATCCAGCGACTTTTTGACTCTGTGAGGTTTTTGGATGATGCGGCGTTTGAGAGGTTCGTGAAGGCGCTTTGTAAGCTTTCTGGTGAAATGGTTGGGGTGGGGGCTTCCGGGGAGGCGGAGGGGCTGGAGGTTGTAGCTGAAAATGCGGAGACGGTGGAAGGGGAGGGAGAGGGAGAGGAACCGCCTAGTCCGCTTACGCCTACTGCGACCCCTCGAAATCGGAGGAGGCTTAGTGGGATTCATCTTCCGAGGACGTTGGTATGTTTTGACTGGCGTCTTTTCATATTCTACTCGGTTTTGAGTTCTCTTCTTTGTTCGTAGCGCTCGGGATCCAGTGCTGGTCCAGGTCCAGGTGGAGCAGGAGGTAAAGATTTTGGTATTACAAAGCTGGGGGATGTATTCTCTCCAGCTACTCAAATGCAGCCTCCGAATACTAACCCCAATGTCATGGATAATATATACCGACTGATTTATCGGCCACCCTCCGTAGCTTGGACAACGATTACAACACATTTGCTTTGCGTTATTCGGCTACCTGGCGTACCCCCTGGGATTCGCATACAAGCTGCGAGTGTGCTGGACGGGATTTTGGGAGGGGTTTTGAGGGCTCTCAGTCTGGGCGGTGCGGACTCGGACATACAAGCTCAGGTCCAGCAGCGAGTGTTGGAAGTACTGTCGCATCAAGCTGTGCTCTCGCCTGACTACGTGACTGCTCTCTATGCGAATAATAGCGCGAACGTCGAGCTTCGAAAGATGGGTTTGGAAACTCTACATGAAATTTTGCAAGCCTCAGGACATACACTCGTTGTCGGTTGGGAGACCATATTTTCCATGCTAGAGAGTGTTTGCAAGCCTCCTCTGCTTCCACCTTCCGTTTCCGTGGACTCGGTGACCAATCATCCCTCCACATCGACTCTAGCTTCCCCTTCGGCCTCGTCCACCACCCTTGTTCGCAGCACGCCAAAACATCAACCCCAGCCACTCCCACTGGGTCTTGGATTCCCCTCAGAGAAAAATTACACTACCCTCGTCAAAATTGCCTTCCAGTCACTTACCCTCATCTGCGACTCGCACGTCTCCTCCCTCTCCCCTTCCCATCTACGGTTGTGCATAAGTACCTTAGGGCACTTTGGTCGTCAATCCAATAATACAAATATCGCTCTCACCGCTGCCGCGAGTCTTCTGTGGAGCGTCTCCGATGCGATCCAAGCAAAGCGGAAGGAAAAGGCGAAGGAGCCGGAGTATAGCGGGCTATGGATGTTTTTGTTGGAGGAAGTGTTGGGGCTTTCTGCGGATGAGAGACCGGAGGTTCGGGACGGGGCTATTCAGACGCTGTTTAGGACGATGCAGCTTTATGGGAAGACTCTAAGTCTCGGGACGTGGGAGGAGTGTATTTGGAAGATCACCTTTCCGTTAGTTGATGGGCTGTCGGAGGAGATTGGGCGGAGGGTTGCGGAGGGGGCAGGGGAGGAGGGAGAGGAGGGGGACCAGGTTCAAGCTTGGGATGAATCCAAGATCCTTGCGTTCAACTCGATTGGGTCTATCTTTCATGATTTCTTCACATCCAAACTCGTTCATCTCGAGTCGTTCCCGAAAGCGTGGAACGTCTTTGTTACGCGTGTTCAGGATTCGGTGCTACTTGATAGTCGATCGATAAGTACTCCCGCCTTGAGATGTTTGGAAAAGGCGGTCAAGGCTTCGTTGGCGTGTGGGTTTGATGCGGATGCGGGGAAGGAGGTGAAGGGAAAGGTGGCGGAGATGAAGGAGCGTGTTTGGGGAGCTATTGATTCGATTGGGAGTGCTGTTGTCGGAGGGAATGTGTCTCGGGGGCAGGGGCAGCCGGAAGTGAAATCAAGACCTTTTACACAAGAGAGTTTGGTCGCATTTGTTGATGTTATTCAGTGTACGCGGAGTCTTAGTCGTGCTTTGGAGGGTGCGGAGTGGACGCTGGAAAGGCTGACGAGGCTGATGGTTATTTTGAAAGGTTCGTACTATAGTTGTTTTTTTTTTCATTGATTTGACTAATGAACGGCTTTTTTTCTTCGTAGGGGTGTTAACATACCCCAATTCACCTGATTTTCGACCAGACATTGATGCACTACCTCCTGTTCAGGTAAAGTGTGTCGTTAAATTCATGTGAAAGTAGTATGCCCAAGTATTTTCTTCCAGACGATCGTAATGACAGCCATTGGTGATATCGATTTGTCTGCCACTGGCACCCCGTCGCTTATCTTGCGCGACTTGGCGGAATTTTCCACTCTCCCTTTCCTTGCTGCTTTCGATGTCCCCCCGGATCCCAAGAGTCAGACTCCACCAAAACGTATCACGTACATAGCCCTCGCGAAGAAGACTATGCCCAAACTCGTTGACCTCTGTCTTCAATTCAAGCATAGGTTGGAGTTGTATTCTGAAGGTACTTTGGAGGCTGTGATGTCTGTGAGTCGAGTCCATATCTTCTCCCATCGTGTTGCGCTGATTTGATGAAATGTAGGCGTATGCCATTCCAATCAAGTTGAAGTACGACTGTCCTGCGCCTTCGAAACATGGTAAAGATACTCCGCTGTGGAAGACTGCTACGACCTGCTTCTTGCGGATCGTCAAGGAATGCTCTCCGGAAGTCGTAGCGTTCGATGAAGGTGAGTCGACGGCGATATGATTTTCATAGATTTGCTTACGTGAAGTAGAACTCACGGACGACCGAGTGGAAGGCATCTGGCGACAAATTATTGATGTCTACCGGCGAGGGATTTTGGCAGATTGGTGCGTCGCGATTCATCGCAGCTGTCTCTAGACTGTTGCTTATTTATCGATGCTTCTAGCTCTGCGGCCGAAAGTTTTCCACTGGATGTTCAAGAAGAGGAGGAAAACTTTGATCTTGCATTGATTGAATCACTGGAAAGCGATGTTGTACCTCACCTTGGAGCCCGCAGAGTACCCGATGCCGTCCTGAAGCAGCTTGCACAAGTCCTGGCTCAAGGCAGTTGGCTGCATGACTCTGAACACCAACCATATCTCCTTGAAGAAGATTTCGGCAAAAGATCGTATTTCCATGGCAGTACCGACTTGGGGCATTCCCTGCCTCGAGAGAGGTTTTCATACTGGTGCTTTGATTTATTATTCTTGATCTGCTCGGATACGAGAAAAGGTTCGCATATTCTTACTGTGTAGGATTACGAGAAACTGAAAAAAGCACTCGATCTTAGACCAAGAGAATTCTCAAAAACGTCTGGCAGCATTGAGTCTACCTGCTCTGTTAAACCGATGTAAGACGATGATGGTTAGGTACGTCGCAGATGAGGCACTGCGAGGTAATCTGCCCTTCCCTAGGTGCGTTTCTTCGATCTATGTGCTGCCTACGCTCACCTTACCGCGTGTTCTAGGACACGGGAAGACGAGCTGCTATATGTACTCCGGAAACTGCGAGAATTGCGATTATGGCCTGGATCATTATGGGCGGCCTTGTCCGACGATCCAACGAAGTACTGTTTGGAGCAACCTTCTTTGGGCTCGCTCATGGCTTCTGACAATCCCCAGCTTCCTTCAACGACACTGATTTCGGACGTGTTGCGACGGTCACCAGTTGGGCATCTGTTCCACTTTTACTTCTTGCTTTGTGAGATTGTTTCGGTGCCCAGACGAACGCCGGAAGCTTGGGCTCAAGTCAGACCGGTATCTGTATCATCTGATCGAGGAGAATCGCTTCTTGAGCATTTGGACGCCCGGGCGCTTGCGAGGGAATGTTTGAAGATTGTCGGAACGGAGATGGGTGTTTCATAGGATATTTGATTGGTGTATATTAAATTTTGGGTTAATGTATATAGTCTATATAACTACCATCGTGAAATTTCCAAGATGAGACTCGTCCGATTCAGGCTCTTTCAGCAAGCACAGTGGCGGCAGAAGGGGCTTCGGTGGTTTCATCGGATTTTGCCTCATCCGGATCATCCTTCAAGTTGGTGGTAGAATCCTCTGCTACAGTTCCACCTTATCACCAGCTTCAGAACTTTGACCGTTGGCAGCAACAATTCCGGCCTCGGTCGTTAGGGTTTGCGAAGTTGTCCCTGCTAGAGAATGTTGGAAGGTCGCACGAGGAGGGTGCCCATTCTGGGCAAAATCACCGGGCATGAGTACCGGAGCAGCAGCCGAAGCAGACCCATCTGCGCTAGTCTGGACTTCCGGCAAAGGATATCCGGGTGGAATATAGATGGGATAGATGCTTTCATGAGTGAAGTTCCGTCGTGGTGTTGTACTAGGTAGCCTCCTAGAAGAGCCTTGAGGCCAGTCTCCCCCTCCAGAAGGTTGTGACGTATCCCCGGGTTTACCCTTCACCAATGGTACAGTCTTCCGCTTGTAGCTCCTCCGTTTGCTATCCTTTTTCGATTCCTTTTGTTGACCATCTACGCACGTATGCCCAAGACCGTACTTTTTACATCTCTCGCACGGTCGGGCCTCGTCACAACGTCTACAAGCAGCAGCGCAATTGGTACACGCCATTATAACATGTTTAGGAATAGCTTTCTTAGCATAGATTTCTCCGGTGAGATCATGCATAGGATCAGTTTCCGCTTTCATGGCAATACTTCCGTTTTTTCTCTCTTGTATATAGGTCCTATGGGTTGGCACCGACTGACTCCGCAACGAGTATTTGAATGTATCATTGCCAGCCAGATCACCGCTTGAACGCAACTTGAAGAATGCACTTCCTGCAACACCCCAATGAGTCTGGTGATGGCGCAGTAAGCCCATTGCTCACCTGGATCATCAAAAGACAACTCCATATTTTTTTCGACTCTCCTGACCAGTTCAAAGCTGTTGGGATATTCCATGTCCGACTAAGACTTTCATCAGTATGGATAGCACCCAAGATCAGTGACTTACGCTAACATCTTGTAGTATGGTGCACCAGTCACTATCGTGAGTCACAGCTATATCGGCAGTGGGGCACTAAAGCCATATAAATAACAAGAATATCTTCCAGTGTTGGCTGCTGTTCCTTCACCTTTTCAAGGATATACTCATTGATAGCATCGGAGGGGTGATAAATCTGCGTTGAGTACCGGTTAGCACCAAAGCTTTGATTATGATTCATCAAGCATCATACCTGGCGAGTCAGCTCTTCAAAATCCGACGATATCGAGCTGTCGGGGCTGCTAACGTCACTGAGAGTGGCAGGCGATGTCGACTCGACGCTGTCAGTTGCCATACCATTACTTTGGATTTCACTTGAACCAGACTGGGAGCTCGAACTCGAACTTGCTCCAGACCGGGGAGAAGGTACAATATCTCCCCGTTTCATCACACTCCTTGGTTCCAAGCCCATGATATTCGCCACCTTGACACTCCCCCGAAACATTGCTCTGGCCCACTGTCGTAAACGTATCTTGAAGCCCCGAATAAAGACAGCTTGATTTTGAGTCTCAGATCCCAAATGTGATCTTCTTGAAAGAGAGCTGTGCATCACAGAGGAATGGGTCATATGTAGTCTTCCATCTCCAAGACCATTAGCAGTAAACTTGAGTGAAATAATGCGTCTTTGCTCTGGATCGGAGAATGCCGCAACCTCCCAGGCACATGTCTTGTCGTAACCAGTAATGAGATACAAAGAACCATTCTGGGCCTCCAAGCCGAGTGAGGCATTCATGAACTGATACCAGCTTTCTGCGTTTGCTACAATGTACTTGCGCAATCCAGCAAGATCTTGGTAGTCAACTCTAGATGCACCATTGGGCAGCATGAGCACTGCTCCGCGCGATTGAGTAAACTTCAGTTCAAATCCTGCTCCGATAGCAAGGGGGCCACCTCTGAAAGGTAGTGTTAGTCTCCAGAACTGCTCTACACAGATGAAATACTGGACGCACAGTACTGATGCTGAAGCTTCCGCACCTAGAGCAAGAGTCTCAGTCCCTGAGCTACATATGGGGATCCCAGGCTCGTGCAGTTGAGGGATGATTCTAAATAGTCGTTGATTCTGCACAAGTTCAACAAACCCCTCCGGAACACCGTGCCATTGGTTGATGATATGATCTTTCGGCGTGAAAACATTGAACAAAAAATTGAAGCCACCATCTGCAGTTACCAGCCCAACATCCCCGATCCGTACGCCAGAGGCCCGATATTCTTCTGGCAAGGCATCGTTAGGTTCTGGAACCCACAGGGGATAGCCATGGCCGTGAGTCAACAGGAGATGAGCATATGTATCACTAGGGTTCTGTGAGCACATTTGGAATAAACAGGGAGAACTGCTGGGTTATTGGGCACCGATCGAGGTTAAATAAAGAAGGAAGAGTTACGTATCGATAAAGAGCTACACCTTTTACTACTCATTCTGTAGTACGAAAATTCACTGCCATTGCCAACAATTTGAACAAAGCTGTTCGTCGACCTCTTCTGCCGTGACCTGTTCGTGTCTAGCCACTTAGAGCGCGGGAAAGGACTTCGTCACCGTACGCGTTTGCTGTGCTATTACAAACTTTGCTCTTTCTTTCTTTTAGTTCATTCATATTTTCCGCAACATGGTGCAAGCATAACCCCCCGCTCAGAATCAGAGGAAAGGAGCGAGTCCTGCTACAGATACAACCTATGTTTCTTACATGTACAGTGGAATAGGTCGATGCGCGTCGCCCTGTCCAGTTAAATCTTGTTCCCGGCGGAGGCTGATTCCGGTAGATAGATCCAGAAATGTTTGCAGTTACAATGCCTGACTTAACCTGCATTGAGCCAGCTCAGCTTGTCAGCGTCTTTCGGACGCTTCAGAGTAACTTTCCATGAGGTCTCTGCCGTCTTCATTTTCTTGGCTTCGGCCCTTCGATAAGACTAGATGCTTTGAGCCATTTGTAAAAAAACTCGCGTCCTATCTTTTACCGCACGGATCTTCTGCGAACAATCTCGCGAAGAAGCCGTGGCGAACTCCAGTAATTCATTTACCGGGCCTCCCGAAGAGGTGGAGATTTTGGGTAATGTTCCCTAGACTGACTCTTAGATGCGTATATAATGTATTTATGCCAATTCTAGATACTTTCAATGTCTCCCTTCCGCCTATTCGACTACTCGCTTTTTGCTGTTGGTGCCGGCTTCGTTCTCGCATACCTTCTGCTTGACAAGAAGCGAGCACGGAATCCGTTACCTCCTGGTCCTTGGTCTTTCCCACTGATAGGTCTGTCGCTCCAGCCTTTTACTTCTCCGCGGTCTCTTTGGCCCAACTTCGACGACAGGAAATATACCATGTCTCTTCAGGAATCATGACTGGATAACGTATACGAACTGGTACCACAAATACAGTCCGTGAGGACTTCCTCATATCGATATCACGTTCACTGATATACCTGCTTTCTTGATCCAGAGTCTGACATTGTCCATGTCAATATCGCTGGTCAATCTATGATTATTCTCAATACGCACGAAGCAACAAAGGAGCTACTCGAGAAAAGAGGAGCTAAATACTCTGATAGGTAAAATTTTTGTAAAACCGAGTCACTTGAAGTGCTTATCTGTTACGGTGCTGCTAGACCTAAATTCACCATGATGAACGAACTGTGAGGCCATCTTGAATGTTATCTGCATGGTACTATATTGACCGTCTATACCAACCCAGAGTAGGGTAAGTGCTAGCTATCCGCAAGCACCAAGTTGAGCCTAGCAATCATTGATGCAGCTGGAAATGGAACTTTGCCAATATGTCGTATGGACCCCAATGGAAAGCTCGTCGAAAGCTTTTCCTATCAGGTAAATGAGCTAGCGATTTCTCTTCTGAGCCGGGCAAGTTTTCACGGACCACTTTTATTAAACTAGTCATTGGTCCTAACCATCTCGAGAATTATCAACCTCAAGAGCTCATAGCCGCGCGAAGTTTTCTCCTCGACGTATATCAATCACCAGAAAGATATCTGGATCATATGCGAAGGTCAGTATCCTTCTGATGACATCTATTCGCATTCCTGTTACTTAAGTGGTTCAAACTTTGGCTGAAAGAATGGCTGGTTCAACAATCTTGTCAGTTGTTTACGGATTCAATACTGAGGCTGTCAAAGATTCTGTCCATATAGACATTGCCCAACGAGCCTCGACTGCATTCATATCCGTGTGTCTACCACTGAAGTTTCTTGTGGTAGGGTGTTTTACAATTCTACATTACCCAGCTGTATCTACCGCATTCCTACAGGACTCCTTCCCTTGGTTGCAATATGTACCTGCTTGGATACCTGGAGCCTTATTTCAGCGTAAGGCTCAGGTGTGGAGGGAAGATATGGAGCAAGCTTTACATCAACCGTTTTCTGTGATCAAACGTCAAGTAGTAAGTCCTGTGAATGTGCGTGTAGAGTTGTCAGATTGATTTTTTACAGGCTGAGGGAAGAGCGGAGCCTTGCTTTGTCGCACATTGCATGCAAAATCTCAGCGGTGATCCTGAGGAAGACGAAGAAGAGAAGGTAATTATGGAGACGGCAGGCACAATGTATCAAGGTAAGTAGCACTTGCTGGCCCTGCAAAGACGAATTCTTACTTGCTTTCGGATCTCAGCGGGAACCGACACAACAGTCACTGCCCTTACGAGCTTTTTCCTGGCGATGGTCAAGTATCCAGAATATCAGAAAAAAGTACAGGAGGAGTTGGACCGCGTTGTAGGAAATGATCGACTACCTGATTTCCGTGACAGAGATAGTTTGCCTTATGTTCAAGCAGTCGTGAATGAAGTTCTCAGGTGAGCTTATGTCTCTGTGTCTCTGATACTGTCTTCCAATGTATTCACAATTCGTTTCCAAAGGTGGCAGCCCGTAGCACCGAGCGGTATATATTACTTAATTCCCACTTATCTAAACCCAACACTCATTTCGATGGACCTCAGCTATAGCTCATTTTACAACGGAAGAAGACATATACAAGGGGTACCGCATTCCGAAGAACTCAGTTGTTGTAGGGAATGCATGGTAGGCTTGGTCTCTTGACAAGCCATTTATGAATCACACTAACGCGAGGGGATGCATTCAGGGCCATAATGCACGACGAGAGAATTTTCCACGACCCTTATGCCTTCAACCCAGATCGCTATATTTGCCCCGAAGGTCGTCAGTTGAATCTGAACGCCCTAGATGATGTAGGGTTTGGGTTTGGCCGTCGAATATGCCCGGGGAAAGAGATGGCGCTGTCCGCTATATGGATTACTGTCGCCTCCGTTCTTGCAGTTTTCGATATCTCGAATGCAATGGATGAAAATGGACAGATTATCAACCCACCAATAAAGTATGACACTTCGAAATTACAAAAGTGCGTTACTTTCCCTGGTCAAATTTACCTAGATATGATAATTATTCCTCCCAGTCAACCATACCCTTTCAAGTGTTCAATCAAGCTGAGATCGCCTGAACGGCTGGATATTATCCAGGCAGGCATTGATTCGGTGAAGCAAATGTAGGGTGGTATAATGAGAATGACGCTCGACTCCAAGTCAACCGTATTGAACTGGAAAGTTTCTTGTATATGAGTAACGAAGAATTCCGAACTGTTTTCGGGTTACTTTGATAGATATCGTGTCTGCATGTCTCTAGCTAGAATGTTGAAAATTTCCACTGAAAATTCAACGCAGTTTTAAGAGAAGTTCGTGGGCTTACCTCATTGTCCTCAAGATTCTGGGATGATCAATGCTCCGCTAGGCCTTTCGGTTAGATTTCGCAGAGCTACTCGTACGTGGTTACACTATGTCGCAGAAAATATAAATGAACTAAATGGCGAGAAGGTGCACAGTTTATAATAGTACAGCACGATCATCTTGAACGCGTACAATAACGATGTCCTTCCCGCGCTCTGAGTAGCTAGACACACAAACAGGTCACGGCAGAAGAGGTCGACGAACAGCTTTGCTCAGATTGTTGGCAATGGCAATGAATTTTCGTCATATACAATACCATAAAATTGCTTAACAGAATCCTGATGAAATATAACGTACAATCGAGAGTCGCAATGATAAGGGACATTGCCTATCCTCCATGCTCCCATGTTCGTATCAAGCATTCCGTTTCCGCCTTTTAGCAACAGGGCCGCTTTGTTCAGTGGTGCCAAATCTTCATGTAATGTTAGAAATACAAATCAGCTGTGTGAGGAACAACTCACTCTAGGTCCATAAGAATATGGTAGACCCCAAGGATCTTAACAGGAGGTGTTGCGACTACGATCGCCTTAGCCTGGGCCCCAGTGGCTTTGCCCGTGCCTCTCTTCTTGGGTTTCCTGCTGTTGGACGAAGCGGTGGGAGGGAGAGATGGAGGGGAAGCACGGCTTGCAATGAGGGTCTTGAGGTAAGTGGTAAGTTCAGGATAGAAAAGAGATGTGGGAATTGATGAAGGCAATGGCACAGAAGCTGATTGGGTGGAGACCAGTGTCAAGTATATGTATTCCATTGTCTCGACCTCCAAACTCGCCAGGAACTCGAGCTCCTTGCTACTGAGACTAGGTCCAAGCGAAACAGTTGCTTGGAAGATAACGACGTGCTTAGGTGTCTTCACATACATGGAGTCGTACGTAGGAAGATTTCGAGTGTTTGGAACATAATAGGTATTCGCCTTCAGCGCTTTAAGGTCCAAGGTATCAAAATAAATTTTCGGAGCATCCTTGGGAAGACGAAAAGTTTTACGCTGGGTTTTCGGTTTGTCCGCCGCAGGACTGCTCCACTAACGTACTTGGCTGTGTGAACAAGGTTGCGTTTTGCTTTCATAGGATAGGCGGGGAGTGGCTTGTCGGAACAGAGATACCTGTGGTAGTAGCAGTAGTAGTAATAAGCCCCTAGCGTTCTAGCGGGAAGGTCTGACATTTTCATAAGTCTGGAATAGATCGAACCGGTTTGCATGCTCTTTCTTGACAATGGCATCCCAGATGAGCTCCATTAAGAAGGTCGATGGAGTTCTGACTTCGTACAAGGACCCATCGTAGTCGGCAGTTGGAAACACGCATGCAACACGGTGACCGAGCCTTTTATCGATGGCGGGAATTTTTAAAGAAGACTGAGCATCATCTGGTTGAACTAGGAGAACATTGAAGTCAAGGTCAGCCATTTTCTCCGTGATGTTCTTGAGTTCAGTGCTAAGTTGGAATGCATTCAGATAAGCATCCCTGGAAGAGCCTCCGAGCTTTTTGTGGTACTCAACTAACTGCATTGAGGTTGAGTAGTTGAATCCTTCAATTTGCAGCTGTAGCCTGTGAGGAAGTATTAGGTTTCATATTTTCCCCAGCTGCGATTGACTCACCCAGCAATCAATTCGTTGCACGACCAGTCCCGCATGAAAAAGTGACTGGTTTTGGTCTTAGTCACCCAAGAAAGTCGTTCTGCCCTAGGCGAAGTTACCTGGAGAACGAAGTTTGCTTCGTATAATAGGGTAGGAACCTCTCGAATCATAGTGTTTGAATCGCAAAGACACCATGTTGTGTTTGGGACATGCCTGTCAAAATGTCGAGGAGAGCATTGTACGACAGGGGCCGTATATAGGTGACCGTTGTTCCAAAATAGCATTTCCCCATTGACGACGAGAATGGTTGGTCGGTTCTCCAAAATCCTAAGAATCCAGATATAGAATAGAAAGCTCGTTTTGCCTTATAAGCGGAATCAGGGGCATACATAGTGGAATAAAAGTACGACTCACCGATGCCGGGAAGCCCAACAATGACAAGTCTTTCCAACGTAGCAACATCTGGAACGCCTTCAAATGGACTCGGATATTGAGGATGCTCGTGCAGAAGAGCATCGGTGGGGGTCAAACGGAATGCATTTGGATCGCTTCGGAGTTTTCAGCCAGTTACTGATTGCGATAAGGGCGTCGTGAAATTCCTGGCGAATCATCAAAGGCATGTGCGGGCGGCCTGCAAAGACCCAGACGTACGGAGGAGGCGAGTAACCCCGATAGTGGCTTGTAACTTTGGTCCAAATAATGTCCGTGTTTGGGTGTTCGCTGGGGGGAACTAGGTTCCAAAGGGAGGCCATTGTGGTATAAGGGAGAAGAGTGGTTGACCGAAGCTGCTAATACTTAGTACAAGCTACTATGAGTCGACGGCGATATGATTTTCATAGGTTTGCTTACGTCAAGTAGAACTTACGGACGACCGAGTGGAAGGCATCTGGCGACAAATTATTGTTGTCTTCCGGCGAGGGATATTGGCAGATTGGTGCGTCGCGATTCATCGCAGCTGTCTCTAGACTGTTGCTTATTTATCGATGCTTCTAGTTCTGCGGCCGAAATTTTCCGCTGGATGATCAAGAAGAGGGGGAGAATCATTGATTGAATCACTGGAAAACGATGTTGTACCTTACCTTGGAGTCCTAGAACACGAAATAAGGCGAGCCTGAGCAGCACATATATTGACAAAACGCACTTAGGGAAGGGCAGATTTCCCCGCAGCGCCTCATCTGCGACGTACCTAACCATCGTCTTACATCGATTTAACAGAGTCATGCCACTATGCTGGTCAAACGAGCGAAAAAATAAATTGACACCCAAGATTAAGACTAGCGTGTTGTAAGTCACTTCATTGGTCTGATGTCTACACAGAATGACTCCCTGCAAGATTTGAGTTGCCTGCAAGATTGAAGTCGTCCGCAAGACTGAAGTCGTTTGCAAGATTCAGGTATCCGCAAGATTTTTACGTGTTTGTTTTGATTGCCGGCAGTTAGTGCGGAGCCCGGCACACGGGCCAGAACCAAAGCCGGGCGCTCGATAGCGCGTGACTGCATGAAAACGCTTAAGCGCTTAAAGATTTTCAATCCTTCTACATCGACATACTCGACTAAAGGCTGCCAGATTCACCTCCTTTTACCTTTCTCTCCATCTCAGTCTGATTTTGTGGTGCTATTTATCCCTGCTCATTCAGCAAGCTCTCTGTTTTTGTCCCTGTCACCCAAAGTTCTATTTTTCTCTTCCAAGACCTCACCTCCTTCGTCATATCCCTTTACATCACTTTCTTCGCACTTACTGCTTAAGATCACATACATTCTGTGGCCAATCTTCTTCTAGATACTTCTTTCTCTTCCCCATGTCCACACTTCTTCTGCTTACTAGTACTACTGGCATATTTACCACCCTTTTCCATACCTACAACCACGCTGTTCAATGACTGACTAACTAACTAACTAACTATACATTACAATCTAGCTGGTGATTCCTCTATCTATAAGTAAAAAAGTGTAATATCTTGTTGTGATGGAAATCTTGCGTGCACCATCAATCTTACGAACAATTAAAATCTTGCAAACACCACAAATCTTGCACACGACATCATTCTTGCGGCAACTCATAAATCTTACAGGCTCGTTCTGTGTTGACGTAAGACCAAAGAAATGACTTGCAACACATCAATCTTAGTCTTAGGTGTCGTTTTATTTTTTCGCTCGTTTGAACAGCATATGCCACCGACTGCCTTGAGGCAAGACTTGTGCAAGCTTCTTCAGGACGGCATCGGGTACTCTGCGGGCCCAGGAAGACGAACTGCTATATGTCCACCGGAAACTGCGAGAATTGCGATTATGGCCTGAATCATTATGAGCGGCCCTGTCTGATCCAACGAAGCACCGTTTGGAGCAATTTCTTTGGTTCACTCATGGCTTCTGATAATCCCCAGCTCCCTTCAACGACACTGACTCCGGACGCATTACGACGGTCACCAGTTGGGCTTCTGTTCTACTTTTATGTCTTGTTTTGCAAGATTGTTTCGGTGCCTAGACGAACGCCGAAAGCTTGGGTTCCTGTCAGACCGGTATCTATTTCGTCGGATCGAGGAGAGTCCCATCTTGAGCAGTTGGACGCATGGGCGAAGATTGTTGGAACGGAGATGGATGTTTCATAGGTCATTTCAATCGGTGTATATTACATTTTGGATAAGTACCATTGTGAACTTGCCATGCTCAGAATCGTCCGGTCCAGGCGCTTTCAACAAGCTTTCCACAGTTCGCGAATCTTGAGAAGGATGTTAAGATGGAATGTCAGGGTTACGAATAAGACGAAGCCCCATTCATCATCGAGACGAGTGTATGTTGGAGAGGCCTCTCAGTAACGGCTTGGTCAGTAGCTTGCTGGACCGGATCTCAGCTGAGCTTCAAGCCCGCGATTTCTATCTTCGCCTCAACGCATGAAGTTCGGTTTCGTTCTCTAAGAAACGATCCTTGAATAGAGAACTTGTTCGAGCCGTAATGCTTCTATACAGAATGCCAGAGACTGACCTGTGAGACACAAAACTGTCTTGAATTCGACCTTCCGATAAGGCTAGATGGTTTGAGTTACTTGTGAAGAAACTCATTCCGTTGTCTTCTCCCGGTGCCCAATCTTGTACATTGCGGATATTCCCCGAGTCCGCGAGTTCCAGCGATTCATTTTCTGAGCCTCTAGCGAAAAGGTGGGGCTTTTGAGTAACGTACCCTAGACGGTGTCTTAAATGCATATATGAGGTGTCTGAATCACATATAGGTTCTTTCAATGTCTCCCTTTGGTCTATTCGACTGCTCGCTTTTTACTATTAGTGCCGATTTCATTTTTGCATACCTTCTGCTTGACAAGAAACGAGCGCGGAATGTGTTATCTCCCGTTAGTCTTTGCCACTTATATGTCTGTCGCTCCCACTCCTCCACATTCTTTTCTGCCCAAGTTCGACGACAGGAGATTCATTATGTCTTATCTGGTAATATGACTGGATAACGTATACGGGTTGGTACCACAAGTAGATTCCGTAAGGACTAAACTGTACTTGAAGTTGGAGTCGACGGAATAGCTGGGACGGATTGTGGTGATGCACATAGAGTATTGATGCACATTGCAGATGCAGAGGAAGATGTTCGGTCAGAGGAGCAAGAACCGGATTTGGAATAAGACGGCCACAGACGCAAATCCTTCGCAGAGCGAAACGATACAATTGAAGCACAAGTAGATGAATGTTTGACTCCGATATATTGGCATTAGATATGGGTTCGAAGGAGGAGTCTTACGTTGCGGAGGTACTAAGCTACATAGTATTATTGAAGGGCTGTCCGAACGGCACATAATTCCTCGAAAATGGGCAGGGCTGAACAAAGATAAGATTGGCGCTAATAGCGGAAGAACTGGAAGAAGCAAAGAAACGAGATTGACACTCAAGATAATTGGTGCATCAATGCAATGGGACGAGTAGCACTAGAGAATTCGATGTAAGAACCTCGTCTCGTTGAATCGAAAACTGCAAGCTGAAGAATGAGAGTAAAATCGTCGTCTCAATTGTCGATAGACATCGTCATCACATGGACCTTAATAGGCGCCGATAGAGCCATTTTCCATTCCCGCGTCGTTCAATACAGCTGGTTCGACCGAGAGCAACTGTCCTCGCATCTCAGGACTAGAAAACCAGCACAAAACTATCTATCAGGACAGAAGCCCTCGTTTTCTAGAAATCCCCAATAACAAGAACCGCACAATTCCTATCCTTCAATCCCAGTTCACTGCATAGCAGTATGTCGAAGGTATCAAGTACAACAATGGCTGGAGGCACCGACAAGGGAAAAGACTTGCTGACTTCAGAAAAGCTTAAGAACATAGAGGCAATGGTTAGGGATATCGAAGTTAAGGCAAGTGAATTGAGCTTTTACCCTGGAGGGAACGGCATACTGAACAGAAACTCATGAACAGGCCAAATCACTGGATGTCTTGTTAATACACAGAAAGCCAATCAGAGAATTATCTGATCAGGTCAAGAACGTATTGGATATGGTCCTGGATGAGCACGGCAAAGTACATGAGCGACAGAAAATGGAGATGTTGAACCGACTTGAGGACAGATTGGAAGAGTTCTCTAAGTGAGCAATAGATTCTTGATATTCAGTTTGAACGAGTTTGAATGAATTGTGTCAAATACAGGACAATAAAAGGCTGTAAACAGCTGGTAGATGTGTTGCGTGGGCGAAACAGTTTCACGGCAACATTCATGAGAATATGGGACTTGAGCAAGATCAAGAGGCTTCAGAATAAAGTAAAAAAGAGGGGGGAGGACCTTGAGGTAAGACTCTGAGCGTAGCTGGTGCAACGAATGAGTAACCGATATTGCACAGCGAAGGTTAACTCGGCTGAAAATTCGCCAACCGGAAGATGAGCGGTCTACGAAGCTAGTAAACGAAATACCGGAAGACCATCAGCGACAACAACGAAACCGTAGGAGCTCAGACGCACCTTCATCTGTTGCCCTCAGGTCATCAGACTCGGATATTGCATCTACCACGAATCCACCAACCATCTTTGCCAATGCCAATACCCCCACTATTGAAGGTGGGCAGTTTAGCGCCATTGGAAACAACATAAACCCTAGCACGATCTATGTATACAAGTCGTCGAACACGAGTATCCACATTAATAATTGAAGGCCGGTGCGTCCATATTTCGAATATCGAAAAATTTTCTGAGTTAATTTCTCGATGATAATAGATGTCCAGAGCGACCGAAAGGACCGAAAAAGGTGAACAAGTGGGTTTAGATAGTGGGAGAGCAAGTCTTGTAATGTCGTTTTTATATATCAAAATGCCCAGAACAAGCACAGCCACATCCTACAAGGACGACACTATGAGAGGTGCCCTATGACCAGCAGGAGCTCAAACGCACCTTCGTCCACTGTAACTGGGTCATCATAGTCATCCGTCATTCCCAGTGACTGGCAAGTATCCCCACCGGAACCAAGGCGGGAAGATTGAGACCGTTGAGTGCCAGCTGTGTGTGTGATTGCCCCCAGCATACGGGAAACTCTTTCCGGACTGAGAAATAGAGTGCCCGTTGCTCGAATATCATCCAGAATCTTTGTCCAAGAAGTGTCGAAGCGGATGCCTTGAACGAAGATGGTTCTCGAGTAGCGAGCCCGGTAGTATTGATGTAGACATTTTACTGGCATAAAAGAGCTCGATGAGATGTTGAAAAAAGGTCGGGCAGTGAGAAAAGTGCACGTACGATAGCTTTGTGACCAGCGGGTGAAAGTGTTTGGAGCAGTTGATAGTTTACGGTCAAGACGCAGTAATGTAAGTCAACCTCCGCAACGTTGTTTATGTAAATTATGTATCTCACGCATCATCGCCACAAGGACCCGTAGATTTGGCGGATCACATGACCAATGACACACAGCTTCTACGTCATCCTGGCGGCCCTTTGGGCGCTAACTGACTTAGATTTTCCTTCGCTGACTGACTCAAACGTCGATCGAGTCCAACATAAGTTCTTACCCCCAAAACATGTTAACACATTGTATCCTTGTAGATACACATGATAACTAGTCCATATACAGAGTTATCTCATTACTATCTTTCCATGTTCGTGGCATGGTCCGCCTGCGCTTTTCTTTTCTGATAGTATTTGGGTCTATTATATGTGAGATACGGTCCCAGTCTTTTCAAATTGGCATACCTTCGATTGGTGTTGATATGACGGGAGCCATAACTGGACAACTTGAGTGCTACCTGTAGCGCCGAGCTTAATGTTTGCATTCTGGACAACTTTTACAGTAAAACTCAAGTAGATTCAATGTAAAGATATGCAACCAGTCGGCGCCATAGCGGATCAGCCATGAGTGACATTGGATGTACGGCTAATATTCGATATGGCATGATGCGGAAGTGCCGACAATAAGAAGTCTGCCCAAGTAATTTCGCTAGCTTTCAATCAATACTTATTCAGGTTTTCCAACCACAGTTTTACATACAGTAAAATTTGCTTCGATTCTTGTTTCGATGTATTTGCTCTATTTGTTCCTTGTTCCATAGTTACACGCATGAGGTCATAATCTTGCAGTCTTATATATCGCATTTTGCAAGCTTTTGGAGCCTCTCCTGAATAAATGCGCAAGCAATTGAGAGCGGTCCCATTGGGCAATCAATTAAGCAGGCAAATTCGATCTCCGATCTACGATCTCTGTTGATTATCAATTAGTATCAGCGTCGATCTATGGGATCAACTTGTCTATCCGCGGCAAAGAAGAATGAAGCGAATGCCTGTAACGCAGACTTCCGATTATGAGATTGTGATGGATAGTTCATTGCAGTGATGAATGCGCAATCACAATTGGCAAGCAAATTCATCTTGGAACGCAGAGTGATCGTGTAGATCGCAGATTCAACACTGAAGTCTGTGATCAATGCTGCCGGCTGTAGTGGACTCTAAACATTTCATCATCCAGATGAGTCAATTTTCAGGCTTCCTATAAAATACCGCTTTCCACTGCGCAAGTTTTATGACATTGTCCAACTGCTTTTGCATACATGGAGCCAGTTCAATGGAGTGACCTTCTTGCTAGGGAGCTTCACTATCTTGGAAACCCCCATCCCTTCCCTGAAGGTTGCGAATGGTTTGAAATTGACCGAGTGAAACAGTTCTGCTTGCCACCTGTAGGCACCAATGACCGACCGACACAAATACCATTTACAATAGTTGGTCGTGTTAGCACAAACTTGAATAACACAGGCATATTCGGAGGGTGGTCTGCAAATAGCAAATTTTCACCCCAGTGTGCCCGCCGCACCTTTCAGCTTGGCGCACCTCTTTCAGGACCTATTTGCCAGCACTGGGAAACCGCAATAAACAACTTGAAAGACATCCAAGGTCTGGCAACTGGAGAAAGTTCAAATGCCAGATACCTGTTTGCCGATGGCAATCAGACACCAATGAATTGTCTTCTCCGGTTAGGTTGCCCTGTCTTCAGAGTAAGTGAAATTTATACTGTAAAGAGGGCAAATAATTACAGAGAAAAATTCTAGGATCTGGCTGAGAATGAATGTCTGGACGGTAGTAGTCTTTTTGTTTTCTTAGCGAAAAACTGATAGCATTCACCTGTTTAATAGAACAGCCTGCGAGGTGCATTCCTGCATCTGAGACAAATGATTCTTCCTGGTTTCAGACGGTGGAAACAAAAGCCCTTGTTGGTTTCCCTGTTTTCGGTCAGGAAGGCTGTGCTATACCTTTGCCTAGTGTCAAGGGCAGTATTAATGACTTGCTGGTGAAGGTGACGTTCATGTTGAGATGCTGGAAATTCGCTCGAAACGATCCATTTTCATTTGCTGCTGATGTCTGTAGGATTGACATAATTGAGCGGCAACAACAGCTAAGTGCACTTCATGCTTCATTGAACTTGAATGCCCCCTTTCTTGGGAGCACTTCTGATGGTAAGTTTTCAATTTTTTCGAGCTGTAGATTTTCATTCACAATTTATGCACATAAGGCAAGCTTGGATCATCAGGTCATGCGGGAAAGGAGAATAATGGCACAGCTGTAAGCATATTGGATGAGACGTTGACTGGGAAGGCATCCGAGAATTCGAGGATAATAGTGGACACAAGTGAAAGGCTGTCCTGCTCTCAGACAGAAAACATTGGTTCAGGTAAACTGCAAGATGAAAAGGATGTTAATTTTTTGGCAAACTCTCAGTGTTGGTATTAGAGCAGATAGGCAATTTCCCAACCTTCAGACCCTTACAGTAGGCATTCATCATATCTTTTTCTCTGAATTCAACTGATAATTGTATTGGATCTAGAGGACTCTGTGCATTTGACTCTGATATACATATTATTAATTTTAAAATGCCCACTTCAACTTTGTACTTGCAGATTTCATCTACATCTGGATTGGAG
This sequence comes from Collybiopsis luxurians FD-317 M1, assembly GCA_000827265.1. NCBI lineage: Eukaryota > Fungi > Basidiomycota > Agaricomycetes > Agaricales > Omphalotaceae > Collybiopsis > Collybiopsis luxurians. The sequence continues at coordinate 122,961 of KN834755.1, read as the reverse complement.
TATTTATATTTGACTTTTGTGTCTTTTCTTTGACTGTCTGGAAGACAGTTGATATATTTCAAGATAGATACATCAAAGATGGAATAAGTGCTCTCATCATGCGAGACAGTGAATCCACATCAAAACTATTTATTTCAGTCTAGACTCTACAGGCAGAGTAGCTAACTGAGCTGAGCTACAGGACTCATGTATTTTGGAATTATCACTCTGGTGACATTGGGAAATTTACTATCATATGCAATAAGCCAGCCTATTCCACCCTTCTCAACTTCTGAAAAATATCTGTGCAGTTCGAACCAGTAAGGTTTTTGAAAGAATCCATGCTTGAAAATTATCTGAATAGAATTAGGAACTGCTGAAGGGGGTGTTTGTTATCCTCTCTAATATGTAAGTTCAATTTAGTGGACTCTTGATGATGTGATTGAAGTGTAATACTGAATATTTAAATCTCTAACTCTAGTCTACCCAGTATACTGATATTGCGGATGATGCTTAATCTGCAGAAAACTACTTGCTTGAGGAATTATTCAACCCCAAGGCAGATATCAGTCAACCACTTTATCAACAGAAATGATATGACAGCAGAACCATATCACCATGATCCAGAGGCACATTTCACCATAGACTGTAGACACAGCTCTGAAAGTTGTGTACCATAGTCTGATATCCTGGGTTACAGCATTGTTTCAACTGTATATCATTGCCTCTCAGTTCAGCCTGTAAATCTCTGAAGTTCTCCTTGAGCATTCAGTTATCACCTGTGCCATTAACATATGTTCCAAATGTCCTGATTCTTATTTTGTAATGATCACAAAAATAATTAGTACTTAATTCTTAGATTGTAAATATTTTTTCAAGCATTTTATGACCAGAGTTTACACCCTAGAGTGAGTCCATGTTCATGGACAAAGAGAACAGAGACATATTGGGAAGTACTATGTTAGAATGCAGGCTTCTCCCTGTTATCGATTCCATCTCCCATCCCTCACCGGCCTCTTCTTTATCTTCTTTAGGGTTATATGTAGGAAGATGTGAGGATCTGTTCAAGGATCGGGATCCTACAGAATTCTCCCTTTTGCCTTTGGACAACTGCATTACTTGTGTTCCAGATCCTCGGTTGGCAGATTTCAAATTGATTCCAGAACCATTGAGATCACAGCTAGCACAATGGCATCAAGATTTATCCCCTGGTACTGATATTTTTCCATCCCCAGAGCTGGTCACACTTGTGGGATGGGCCATTGCACTTCACGCATGGCATGTACAAGTCCAGACATGTATAATGAGACAAACTTGCAAGTAGGTGTTTGTTTGAGTAGAACATATTTGACATATACATATAGCAGCAATTGTCATGACCAGCAATGAGGTGATATATGCAAGGGATATTAGCAGTAATTGCGCATGCCAACACTGAGGTGTTACACATGGCTAATCTCACTCAATCAGGACCAGGAGGGGAAAAAAAATTTGAAGATTTAAAAAAAAAAAAAAAAGAAAGAAAAAGAAAAACAGGCCAAAATTATGAGAAATACATTGATCGAAAGACAGCAAGAGCAAAAAAAGGGACAGAGAAAAGGTATGGAGATGGAAGCAAGGAAAGCGGAGATGATGGTAGTTGAAAAGATCACGCATAACATGACAAATGTCACAAAAGTGACAGATCCATATAAGGGGATAAAATGTATACAAATGGCAAAAAAAAGTGTGTGAGAAATGTGGGAAAAAGGACAACTTCACTGCAAGACGATTCCTTCATTTCATTCCGGACTCATAACTGTTATTTGTTTGAGCCTGGGCAACGCTCCATGGAAGTAAACCTCTATTTGTAGTTTGTGCTTGGGAGAACTGAGCTTGATTAGCCTCCCTGCTAATGAGACTCGCAAGAAGACTGTTTGAGTAAATCTTCGATATTACACTAGCTGGAATCGTCCAAACAGGATGACTTGGGACAGCTAGCCAGAGTATCAAAGTGGCTGTCGCAACTCCCGCTAAAAAAAGTATTTAGTACCATCGATTATGCGACTATGTGACTCTGAGGGCTCGCAAATGACGACACCAAGTTTCGTGGAATGAAGGGAACCCCCACCCACCTGTAGCGGCTCCCGTTTCCAAAACATGCCTTTTGATCCGCTGAATTACCATTCGGGTAGCCTTCTTGTTGGTGCTGTCTCGTCTCAACTAAAACGCGTAAAGTGTTTGATGTTGATTGTTTGTTTAAGGTTTCGTTTTATTGAAAAGCAGTTATGTTGATTTCCGTTAATGGTTATCAGTTCAGGATTTAGATAAAAAAAGTTGGAACTCACATAAAAAAGCATGCTCGCTGCAATAGCGATATCGCATAGGCAGGTCGATGACAGCCAGACCTATAGATTTCAATTTCAGGACCCAGAAAGAATTGGAATTGTCTGGTGGCTGCAATTGAAGACCCACAATAACGGGAGCTGTTCGTTGTCCTTGCACATTGAATACTGTTGCACCACCCTTTACAAGAGCTTCAGGTATTCCAGCTACCAAGCTGGCAACTCCTTGAGTCAAAGACAACTTGAAACAAGTCAGAAGTATTCATATCAAAGAAACCGTCTGAGGGAGATAATGCACTTACTAGAAACAATATCGCTGGTATAATCTTGTTTTCTTTGCTGACCCCATGGGGGGTAACATTCTGTAGTATTCTGACACGGTTGGCAAAGAACAGCTGGACAGAGCAGCTTACTACCATTAATTGTTAGCTCCGAATTCTGGAAATACATACGCTGGTGCTCACTTGGCGCGCTTAACACGGGGACACTCAACCATTGTAGCCTGATCTTGTCGAGCTCGCTCACGTTGCCAAAGTTCAGCCCAAAAGTAGTGATCGCGTCATAAACGACAAGCCCAGTTTGTGCATTCTCCAAGAGAAAGAGAGACAGGACGAGTAACTTAAAGGTGCGTCGGTCGCCCGGAAAAGTGACAAAGTAAGAATCTATGTATATGGAAGTTCGTCCCAAATCATTGAATAAGGCCACAAAGAGGTGAAAATGGAAATGGAAATAAACGCACAGATTTGGACTATAAATACGCCATGCAATAGGCAGTTGAGCAAGTGGCCTATAAGCTATCGACAGATAGAACGATCAGTTGGCAAGAGAAAGCGTAGAAGTTGCGGTGCTGCTCACCAATGGTATCGCACTAACGAAATTTCGAATAATAACAGCAGAAAAGACGGGTTATTTGCTAGTCTTAATCAAGTATTCTGACGACGTACTGAGGTCCAACATTTGGAGTTGTGTCACCGTTGGACATTGTTCTTCGATGGATGGTGGTTAGGGAAATAGAAGATGCTGACATTGGACGAGATACTTATACCTACAGCTACTCAGTCTACACGGCGGAGAAAAACTGATCAATCAATTGATCTTCGTTATCAAAGATGATATAGAGCACCGAAACTTTAGGGCCTGTCCAGTAGCGGAGATCCGACTTTCATAGAAATACATTGCCTTAACAAGTAACCCATTTTTTGAGTGACAAAGATTGACATTCCTCGAAAAGCGCCCTCATTACATCATGCATCATGCGTGACAGTGTGCCACATAATGATAATGATCACCACTGTTTGCCATTCACAATGGGACAGTTCCAGCGCCTCTCGTGGAAGGTTTTTGTCTTGAAGTTGGTACTCAGTATAATGGTCAGTAAGATAGTCGATGAACTTCGTGGTGTTGTCATGGGTCCATTCTGTTGGAGTTTCTTACATTTGGATTTTGGGCACTCCTGGGGTTGACAATTGGGTTGTTTTTGCCTCTTTTTGAAAGTTGGCACAGAGTTTTTGAGGGTTTGAATCCCCAGAGGCTGACATGAAAGAGAACAGCAAAAACGGCGAGAACGAGGTAAGTGCAAGATCATTCAGTCACAGTTCATATCGGCGCTTATTTGAACAGTCACATCAAGTCACCGGGAAACGAAAAACTGATTTCCGGAAAAATGGATCGTTTTCTGCTACCGGACAGGCCCTTAGTACTTCTGAAGATGTTCTGATGGTCCCCGACTCTCTAGAGGAGGGTCTTGTGGTGTAGAAAAGGCTCAAAATTCGACAGAATTTGGAGAAAAAGGAATTTACTTCCCATGCTGTCATCAATCTCTATTCAGCCCCATCCTAATTCAAATTGTCTTTTCCTTTGTCTTTTACTTAGTTCCGTCCGTAAGCGCGTAAGCCCCTATTTCTGTCTTAAATACGCGACTCCGTTATTGTTTTTGTACTTTTCGCATTACTCGTGATGATGTCATTCGCAGACGCATTGAATTCAGTGTTAAGCGCTCCTCCCTGGCTTTCGCCTGCATATTGATGATCAATTAATGAATCTGCCTATACTTGCTGTTAAGATGCGTTAAATTCAGTGTTAAGCGCTCCTCCCTGGCTTTCGCCTGCATATTGATGATCAATTAATGAATTTGCCTATACTTGCTTTTACCAATACTGCTGTCTCTTTAAATGATCATCGAAAACCGCACGTAGTTTGTGCAGCAAAAGATCAGTTGCTTGCCTTTTGTGATGGTTTACAATCAAGTCAAACTACATATCATGAAGCACATCAACAGGCTATTGAAAATTTTGGACAGGATGTTGTGAATCTTTTATAACCCTCTCGTCCCCGTTGTGCTCTAGCTTCCCGTCCTTCTCTTTTCTCAGACCCATCATATTTCAGGAATCTCACTGATTTGTTTCGTGTGATTTCAGGAATGCAATTTCTTACACTCATCTCTTCGGATTTTACAGAGTAGTAACAGTTCAACTATCACATATTGTACTAAGCGAAGACCCCCTATTCAATCGCCGGCTTCTTCAATATCTTTGGATGCATCATTGCGTGGTATAAGGTCTGTCCTACACCAAAACATCCATATATGACCATCTACCTGGACACAATCAGATTAAGGCAAAAACTGAAACAAGATGTGTGGTGGACATAGCTACCGCTCCTGCAACCCCATCTACATCATATGAGGCAAACTTATTGTCACACAAATAAAACCTTTAATGGATTTGAATGCAATACGGATACGTTTGACCATCCAACCATATTTGCCAGACAATACTTCTCCAACTATACTGTCAAAGTATGACTCTCCATCTTTCAGAGCTTAAATGCTAATTTTGACAGAATAATAACATACGAAATGTGATATTTGGACATCATTTGGCTTCTCTCATTTGACTAGAAGGTCCAAAATGACACGGTGACGGTTAGTTCAACTAAACCTCCTTTACATCATATATAATATAATACTTTGCAGATCGACTCCCCTACAGCATGTAGTGCTGTTCTAAATGGCACTTCATGTGGAGAATACCTCCTTTTCCGCTGCTACCTTTTCAGAGAAGATACAATTATATGCGAATCAGCTTGTTACCAACAATATTGGTCATTTGAGAGGGTAGGTACTCCCCCAATTTCTTTCCATATCCATCTCACCATTATCTGCAGACATATATTCTCAGAGCATGTCGAGTCGATGAAATTGAACACTGAAAAACAATCTCCATTCACCTAAATATAAATTTCGACCGAATATGTTTTTTTTTTCCTTTATTGTAATGTTGACAAGTTCATAAATAAATACATATCTCCCCTTACAAGTTCGCTCTCAATCAAGCAGGTGAGGAGAACTACCTCAGTTAGGAATTGAACACTGTACGCCCTTTCATATGGATCGACTTGTACGGTACTCGTCCGAGAGTCGGGGACTGCCGCAATCGCGGCGCTAAGGATCGTATAAAATGTCATCTTTAAATACCTGAAGCTGAAGTGGCGGATGAAGAAGAATGATGCCAACTTTGTCTTCCCGAGTTAATAAATATCATCAGAACTTTGTTTGCCTTCATAGGAATGGAAGCACTTCACCGTTGCCCCTCGGTGTTCCTAAAACGGGGCTTAACTCTTGACTGCGCAGAGTGGGGACGCCAGAAGCGGAGGCTATATTTTATGTGCGAGACTTCTTTGCACAACCTCATTTTTGGCGGATCGTAATTCGGCTGTTAGATCGCAATTCGGCTAGTAGATAGGAATGGAGCGAATCATTGGTCCTTAAGGTAGTAGACTAGTGCAGACGCTCAGTTCGTTGGGCGGTTTTTTTGGCGGTTTTTCATCCCCTGTATCTGTGGAGATGGAGGTGAAACTCCATCTCGAGTTGCGATGGGGAGATGAGGATCCCAAGGACAGATAAAAAGCAATGGTTGATTCGGATGAAACCAAAGACACGGGACAGAATCGCCTAGAGATCATTCCCAGCGTTGTGGTACGTGTATCACTTATCGACCATCGAACTCTATAGTCGAGGAAATAATAGTGCGCGCGTGACTCAAGAACGATATATTGCGTCTTGCGGGTTCAACAGCGGCGGCGATTCTATTTGAAAAACGAGTTTTTGACTGAAGATTCTGAGGGGGGGGGCACAGAAAGAAATTGAAAACGTGTATGAATCGTTGTGAAGAATGACTTTGAGATAAAATGTCGAAGAAAAAGTCGGGAGAAATCCTGTCCAAATTTGTAGGTTTTGGGCTCAAGCGCTCAGGCAGTAAAGCCTATACCCTACGAGAGTAAACTCTTTCAGCCTTGACACTATCGGTATGAATGAGTAAAACGAGTGCCTAGATCGACTATGGAGGCATGCAGTCGAGAGGTGCCACAGCTATCAAAGTTGGAGATAAGGTCATTTGAATGGGAAGGATCTTTAAAAGGGCAAGCGAAGCGGGATAGAATAGCTGACTAGAAAAGACCGGAGGGAGATCGGAGTTTCGGAAAGCATTGTGTCAAAGGATATCGCTCATTGGTGCGTAGCTCTCTAGAACGAAATTTCATAGGTCCCTAATATGTTCATTGGAACTGCCAAACATGTCACAAGTTTATTGGAAGTTCGATCTGGTGATATCGAGATCGGTAACGTTCTGTCAGTCACTGATGGATGCTGAAAGAGGCCTTAGCGCAAATGATAATTGGGAAAAAATTCCCTAACCCCTAATGCCTAACCCCACAATTCAGAACTGCCCCATCATTTTCGATCGTAAATCCAAACATTCACTGTTCGATTGCGCAGGTGTTACTTTCGCTCGATCGCAAGTGAATCCTCTGGCATTAAATGCGTTTCTGATCATGATCTAGTCGCCCAGTTTTGATCATCTTTTGGTGCCCTTTTGTCTTTTTTCCTTTCCCAAAGTCCATTTCGGCTTAACATCATAAATTATATACTGCGCGCATCTGTAAAAGAGGTCATCCACTTTCCATTCAAGTGTCAAGCTCGAACATGAATCGGAATTTCCCCCAAGGCATCGACTATGATTCTATTGGAGTGCTTATGAGCTTCCAAGACTTGCCCTCGCTAAGCCAACTCAGCAAATGTTCCTCATCACTTCGCAGCATCTCCATTCCTTTCTTTTGTTCTTCGTTCTCCATCGCAAATGCAGAACTCGTTTTTAGCGCTTGGAGTTTTTGGACACAGCGTTCCGACACTGAACGAGAGCACATTAAAATGTTTTCCTTGGGCCAAAGAGCCTTTCACGAGCCAGCGTGTCCCTGTTCTCAGTGCACTCTGGACCATGGAAACCAGTATTATTTGTATTGGCCGTGCATTCATCACATGCTAGTCTATACTCCAAGTATTGTCGAGGTGTGTCGTTTTCCTGCCCTGATCTATCCACTGATAAATCGGTTTGATTCGAAACAGGTATCCTTTCGAGGAATAACCGTGCCATATGCGTTTTATGAAACAGCATCTTGCTGGAAGCAAAACGTCTTGCTTACCATTCATGGATGTACCCTCACTGCTTGGAGAAGGCCACTGGCTGTGCGAGCTTGGGGTGTGGAATTCAATGCCAATTGTTGGTATCACATGGATGAACCGTGCTGGACGAACGACAGGTTATGGACTGGGTTTGGCTTAGAGCTCGCGTTTCTCATGTGCTGCACTGGTCTGACTGACGCTGTTCTGACGTGGACTCCAGAGGTTGCGTGGTTCGTAGATAGCTACGAAGTATTCTCCCTATCGGAATCGGGTGGTACACTGACGTCCGTTCCTCGAACACTGAGGACACCGATGTTCCAGGCGCTTGCGAAAAGGGGTCTTCCACACACCTTGACATATCTGGGCCTTGAGCTCAATGATAGGACCGTCCTTGAAATAAATGAGGAGGATTTGCGAACACTGGGAGAACTTATCGGGCCGCTACTCGGTAAAGCTCCCAGTGTAACTCGATTCCATGCTCGTGGATCATTTGCAGCACTTGATTTCCCGATTTTGGAAGATGAACAGAGTTGTCCAATGGAGCAGATTCTCGGACCTGTTGCACTGGTTCGATCGTTGATCCCAGGACAGTGTATTTCTGAGCTTGTTCTCACAGACTGGGGAGCGAAAATCTGTGACGTAGTGGAACTTTTTCCACTCTGCCGCGGTTTGACAAAGGTAGAAGCATATCTTTGAACATGGAATATTGAAGCATTAGCGGCAATTATCAATTGTTCTCCATCTGTGAAGGAAATCCACCTTTGGTTTGAAGAGGGGTCTGTCATTGAAGTATGTTGATAGCAAGCGCCTTTTGATTTTCCTATCTAATGTGTAATGAAGGACGAACTTGCTATTTACCCTTTGTTGCTTCGAGCGCCAGACCTAGAACAGCTTACTCTGTGCACCGTTGGGCATAAATTTGACTTTTACAATAAAGGCGCAGAGTTTTTCCGGGTCCCTTCATCAATATTGTCTCTGCGGTTCAGTTTGGATAGCTGTTATCGAAGAGCATCGGACGGTAAATGGATGGTTGTTATGGATGATTTGTGAGCCGTAAAATGCCTTTCTTTTGATAGATAGTCATAATTCATCGTTTCACACTATGTTTTTCTTTTTTCGTTTACTATGCGCGTACTTTTTACCTATTCTGTCCCTGATCAAATACGTTTACTTCGTTAATTGCTTAAACCTGCCTTTTGCCCAATGTCGGCATGTTGTTGTTAAAATGTTATCTAATTCCACTCGCATAGCATATCTTTTGCCTAGCTGCATTTCATGATAAAGAAGCTCTTGGCTCATTGGTTTCTGCCTTGTCTGAAGCAGTAATAAGGAAGCGATCACAGCTTCATCACTCACATTCAACTAGGAACTGATACAGTGTTCGAAAGAACTTTCGGCGCTGGTGCCGCTTGTGAGACGCTTTCTATTCAGATGAATGGTAAGCAAAGGACTGCCTGTTTTCGGAGGTCCATGTAAAGGCAGACATCTTCTGGTCCGAGGGTGAGCAGCGAGACTGGAGCTTTTTCGGAGAACTTCGTCTTCGTTGCCGAAAGCGTTTGCGAGGAACAAGATGAAGATCAATTTGCAGAGTTCGTATTCCATTGTGGGTTCGAGATCGGGTTCGGAGCTTGCGATGCCTTTGAATGAGACAATTATTGATGAGGAGGGTCCGATAGATGTAGTGGAGCATAGATACAGTAGACACTTAATCCCATAGGTACCACTCACTGCACATCTACCGTTGCACTGGAAGGGATAATGAATGGATGCTATAGCATTCTGCTTCCCTGTATTTTTCATCAAGTTCACTGTTCGAAAGCATCCAGTGAATTATTTTTCATTCATCGATCATTGTTATTGTACACAGAATACGTTATGGGTTTGACTCTCCAGTGTGTTCCCGTAGAGGATTGCGGTTGTCTTTGCATTGGCGAGATAGGGCAAGAAAGAGCAACTTCAATGAAAAACTGAAGAAAGGTGTAAATGGATGGACTTTCTCTTACAATGTTACTCTTATTTTCATGCAAAAGGACTGACAACTGTATTTTTTACTTGTAGTTTAATTGTATAGGTGTCATCAGCCATCTAAATATTGCCTTCCAGCAGCAAATGTAAGAAAGTGAACTGATGCAAAGGAGTAGAGCTTGCGTCTGAGCAGTAGAATCAGTGAGAATGAGTGATGTGGGAGGCTTGAGGGTATGGGAAGCAAAGAACTGACAGTCTGGTGATCGAATGAATGAATGTGAAGCTTAGACGGAGAATGCAGACAGACCTCAGAACCTCATAGTCCCGCACCATGAAGAAGACAGTTGTACAATACCAATATGGATTCATAAGTTTTTAACTGGTATATTGGCTCCGTGATTGGGGAGTCAGATTCTCTTATTTCTCTCAATTTGTTGGCTACAGTATAATCTCCACTATCGTTTGGTCGATGTCCCCTTGTTCTCAGCTCTGCCGGGGTAAATGGTCCCCACTTTTTAAAGATGAAATATGGCCCGACCATGACAATCCAAACGGTGATGGTGTTCGAAAGCATGTTGGACTTAATGCATGCTTTGATCTGGTCACTAGCCTGCACCGCCGCCTGATTGAAACTAGAGACCGACTCAGGATCCATGGCGATCCTGTCAGTGGCGGGCAGATTTCGCATCCATTCAACTGCTCTCTTAACCTCGGCACCTCCGTGAATGCTCAAATTGCCATCGTCCTCCAAGATTCCCAGACCCAGATCTGGAACCAGGCTCCTTCTGTCCTCATGTACATCTGGATTCCAGTGAACTCGCAGCTGTGGGAAGACAGTTGTTTTGCCATTCAGATTTGTTTCCACAGAGTTGGTCATTTTTGTAAGTGTATAATTCAAAATGCCATAAAGTTTTGTTTCGTTGAGTTTATCACTTCGAAGATAGCTATTGACCATAGATTGAACACGATTGAGTTCAATCTCAGTCTGTCAGTTTCAGGCACATACAGTATGCAGTATATTTAGTTATCTAGCATCACAAGACTGAAAAGGTGTACCAGGGGACAGAACGATTGATGGTTCATGTTAGACGTTTATGTATATATTGGCAATGTGCCGCCGATCAGAATATCTCGTGATTTCGGCATAGTGAAGCTCACGTGCCGCCATCAAACTCTGCTTCACTTTGGTTCATACTTAAAACTGTGACCCTGTGCTAAAGAAAGATGAATAAATGAAAGTCTAGAAGAACAAAACAAGGCATACTAAATTAGAAAGTGAAAGAGAGCTTGTCAGTTGACAAAAGACATTAAAGAGCGATTGCAAAATGAACAGTTTATGCAGGTCATTCAAGCTTGTCAGGTGCAAAGCAAGAAAAAGGTGATGGGCTAGCACAAATGACACAATGTCAGAGGTATCCTTGGCACAAAACATGCCGGAGTATGAATGCAAGGACATGAGGCTCCAAAGTGTATGAATAAGTCATGTTTCTTACAGTGCAAATAAAAAATCGAAGTTTATACATACTCAATTGATGGAAGAGGTAAACAGAATCTCTTCAATGAGACAGAAAGAAATTTCCAAATTGTTTGGAAAAGATTGGCATTATGGACATTGCTATCATTAGCATTGAAAGCAAAGTTTAAATATGGGTGCAAGGTGCCATAAACCATGGTCCAGCTATGAATATTAGTGCAATCCGGAGGTGCTACTAGTACTGCCTGGTTTATATGATATGGGTACATTCCAAGTGAAACTATCAGAGACTGATTGCTCTAATGCAAAACTGAGTTTGAAATGATAGAGAAATACATTGTTGAAAGTACTTGCGGCCACAGGTCAGAACCCATGGGTGTTGTATTCCCCAACCAGTAAATTTGCAGCATGTCCATGGAATTTATTGGATGCTAGCAATATGTTAAGATAACTGCTGAATGTTACTGATGGATACAAGCAGTATGCATTACTGTGAGAGATGAAATTTAGAGCACAAGCTACAAAAGAAATGCAGTTTCAACCATGGATTGCATATACAAGGAGAAATAGAAATACAAACTTGGTTGAACAGATAAAATAGTTCCTAATGCACAACGAAGGCAACCTATAATGTGTACATGGGCATTGTTTTTCCTGCGTGAAAATGCCATACTTCAATCACATCTTGTACTAGATGAGAATCTTTTAGATTCCACTGATTACTTTTTGTGGAACAGTTTACATCATCAATGAATGGTGTAAATTGATGCAAAAACAGTTGAAACTTGTATCCAAGAGAGACAAGCCAAGTTCCAAGCTGAACGCAGAAAGTGACAGGACAGTATAGGTGAAGGGCTGCTGGAAATTCAAGATGAGAAAAAAATTTAAAAGCAGTTGGGCCTGAAATTAGACAGGCTGAGTAGCACTGGAAAACATTTTGAAGATTGTAGCAAATTTGAACTGAGCAACACACCTGAATAATTTGTAAGGCTTGTATTTCACAAATTGTAAAAAAAGGTCTCAAAACAGCTTCAATTGAATAAGCAATGCCCCTGAACTGGCAAACACCATCTCGGCATCAGCGCAAAACTAAAGAAAATGAAATAAGATTGACTTCATTGAGGTGTGTTAAAAAGGAGTAAGGGATAAAACCAGGGCTATGAAGTTCTAAATAAAGGGTAATGCAAAAAAGAATAGGTGGCGTTATGAACAAAATATGACAGAGGGTATCATATGATTGCAAAACACATGGTCTAAGCATGCTAGGTAGGTGGGGATAGAAAAATGATTCAGTGGTCTTTAAATGTTGATTAAAATTTATAACAATAGCAAATAGATAATATGCTGAGAGTGAAAAATGCATATGCCTACTCTTCTCAATAAAGTGGCTTTTTGCACCTCCTTCTGGGGCATTTCAGCAGAATCAAAAATGCACTAAGCCGTAATAAGAAATGTCACATTTCAATCAATATCGAGTGAGGAGCGAGGGCTTCTGTCATTGATCATTAGGTTACTGATAAAACTGATGAAAGGCTGTTAATGATGGTGTTTCTGATGAAGATGCACTTATTTCCGGAAATCGGCACACAATTGATGAGATCATCACAGTAGGTACTGCTGCAATGACAGCTGGAGTTTGAAATGTTAGATAGCGGACAATGACAGGGCAGCCATGCTATAATTTCATTGGAAGAAGTAAAACTATATACCGATGTAACAAGAGGCTTGATTGTGCTTGAGCAAATTAATGATGTCATATTTCCAGACCACATATAGGCTGCACACCATATGTTAAAACATATGCCAATGCTTTATTTCTGCCTGAGACTGCTGTGAGCTATCTTGTGTTTATTCGACAATGAACTGACAGTTTCAATAGCCCTGCAAGTTGTCAACAGGTCCTCGCATATCTCGACAGCAAAGATCTGTGCACTCTAAAGTCTACTTGCAAATATTATGATACATTTGTCAAGAGTTACAAAGCAAATGCATACAACTGAGAGAGATATTTTAGAGGTTTTTTTTCACCCACAGAATACCGATGTTTCAAATACTATCAGGTGTGTAAGTCACAAATATATAAGAAGCATGCTGTAAAGTGTTTTTCAAGGAGTGATTTGGGTTCCTTCTTTCAGGTTCTTTTGCAAAGGCATTTCTCAATAGGCACTCAGCTGGAGATCACTTGCATCTATTCAGTTATTTCACCTTTTTGGTTGAAGTGGTTGAGTGGCTTCACCTCATAGGTTATGTCTGCAAAGGGAATTCCAGCATTGAGGAAGATATGCAATCTATTGAAACAAAATATGTTCAAGGAACTTTGCCATCTCTTCATGAATGTGTGTAGGTGCTTGGTAGGCAATCATTGCTCTGCCAAAAGATTGAAAACTATATAGTCCTTACTGGATGCTGGGATAGTCCACTTGCAGATATTCTGTTATACTCACCTTCTAGTGTGTCAAACATCAGGAAACATAGGATTTGTGAATAAAGTCTGACTCTGGTATTCAGTTGACTTTTTGAATGTTATAATGCACTGCAACATGTACTCTATCTATCCTCTCGCAGCAATTGGGTGCTTGGGCTCATACACAATGTGACCATACCTGTACCATCCCAGTGAAAAATATTGCAGACATATCCTTTGATGTCATGCAGGAAAGCCTGCAAAATCTGACCTTCCTGTAGCAGAGAGTGTTTTGTCTTTCAGCAACTCACTGTTGTTTTTACTACCTCGATCACTCAATGACCACTTTACATGGATAGTAAACCTTGGTTCCAAAACTGGCAATGTTGAAGACTTGCTTTCTTTAAATTCTTTCAATGTGCAATATGGAGCAAACTGGATAGCACTGACCTTTAAGATGTTCATTCCACCAGGGGATGGCTTTCATCACTGTGTGTTTGAGGACTTTCATCAGCAGCTAATGAGAGCCAGTGAACAAGCAGCAAGCTGTGGCACTACATGGTAGATAATTTCCTTTTTATTACTTGCAATGCAGATTGAAAAAGCTATAGCGATATCTTATACAATGACTTTGTTGACAAGGCTCTAAATATTCATTATTTCTAAGCTCCAACCATGATTACTTTGCATATCAGTGCAATTTTTCAAGATGTCCTTCAGAAACTTTGCATTGAAAATGTAATAAAGCAGCAAATATTCTCTTCTCATTTTTCCACATTGTTGGAAAGGTTGTAAAGAAAGCTGGAGTGGCAAGTTGGCAATTATATTCATTCTGCATGTTTCTTATCAACATCTTAGGTGGAATTGGAGGTCGTGCAAGACAGGTATCAAATTCAGTACATTCAGATCAAATTGAAGGTGAAACTATTCAAGTACCAGCAAGCATGTATGCTTCATAAGTTTGATTGCTTATTGGAGCACCTTCTTGCTGAGCAAATTTTAATATTATGGGACATAAATGGCTAGCATGATGCAAAAGGCTGCAGCTGAGTATGGCTCTAATGGTGAAAAAAGAAAAAAGTGTGTCAGAAACATTGGATGGTGTTTAGAATTGCAATGAAATTGAATAAATTCTCCAATTTAGATGCTAAATATATTCTCTCTATGCTTCTACAACTGTATTAAAAAAATCCAAGATGTATAAGTTTCTAGCTCACACTTTTTGATTTCTAGAATATTTCCCTGCAAAATTAAGCAAGTTAATACAGTCGAACATGCATCATGCATTAATTGTAGAGCTGGTCTTGGTTGGATGCCATCATCAATTAGAAGCATGGCAAAAGAAAGTTTTGAAATAAATCAGCACCAGTGCAGTGGATGGTCAACAGATCAAAAATCTTGCTTCAATAGAAGCTTTGCTGATGTGCAATATTATAAATACCTCTTGTTCAGCATGGAGAACCTCCAGTGCAAAGTAATGCCAACCCCAGTTGCTTGTAGATGAGTTCTGAAAAGCATGGGTGGCTCATGCATTTGGTATTTCGAGTGTAATTATGATATTTTATGCATAGATTAGACAAGGTGTAGAATTTTTGTATGCAATATGATTGCAGAGCATTGAGCAAAATATACGTATCAAGAAAATTAAGCTATCACTCCTCAAAATGCATATTTGTGAGGCGAATGCATGACTTCCATATATGATTTACATGTGTGTGAAAGTTGGTTTAGTGGCATCTTGTTCTTGTATCACCGCCGCAGAGTGATCCTGCTGCAGTTCTCACAGCATTGAATCTATAGGTGTGTTCATTTGCCTTTGAAATATATTAGAGTAGCTTTCAATGGGGTGCTACCTCATTCCTCAAGCAATTGCAGCATAGAATCTCAATGGGGTCTGCTGCAGCTGCCAGGGTGGAAGGTAGCATCTCAGAGACTGTCTTAGGGCAGCTTCTCCCTTTACTGCATTGCATCAATTTAATGGGCACACTCTACAACCCTCCACAGCGCTACAAAGTTACTGCTTCACCCCAGCGGAGCTAGTTGCAGCGCTTTGGGAACACAGGCACATCTTACAGACCAGCTGCAGCTTTTCAAACCATTCCAAATTTGAGGCCAAGCTCACCTTTTATTGCATGTAGTAGGGTGGATCTTACGACAGTTTATTGCATGTTTTCACTCAATGGACATGTGAGTTTTGCAGTTCTTTTGTGTGCAATGCTAATCAATCAGCAAATAGCCAACCCACCTGATATATTTGATGCCTGGATTCAATTTCCTCAGCCTGGTACAAGCATCAATCGCAGATGCCCCAGATATAACAGTAGAGCAGGATATTGGGATTGATGAGACTACTGTACCACCCCTTCCTCATTCCTCGCCCATTCCCCTCTCCAGTCTGCTTGGTGCTGGAAATCTGCCCACCTCCTCTTCTCCAGATTTCAACGTGTCAATGCCCGCTAAGAACCATAAGCAGTCAAAGTGGAAACACACCAACCGCACTCAAAAACAGAAATGCAAAGTGGAGGGTAATGAGGTCACTGCCCACACCCTATCTGTGGAAGCTTGTTCTATGGAAGCTATGCCTACCAGCTGTTCCCATCCTGTCCCTTCTCAGCTGGGGTCATCACCCCTGGTCTCTTTCTACTGCATGCAGTCATATGCTCTCCCCTCCATCTCTTCTCAGTCAGCGTTGTCATGCGCTACTTCCCTTGTCTCTTCTCACTCTTCATTGTCATCTGCTCCCCCATCAGCCTCTTCTCAGGCTGCGCCATTGCCTGGCCCTGACAGTCAACCACAACAAAGGCTTGAAAACTGCAAGTGTGCGGGAAAATGTCAGGCAGCATCTGGCGCCCTGTACAAAGGCCCTTCCAAGTGTACGCTAGCTCAGGTGCTTTCACCTGAAACAGCTGTTTATGTTGATCACAATGCCTCAGAATTTGCAGCCGCTAGAGGCGCTCATATGGGCAAGAGAGGAATGGAAGCAGAGATTGGAACAAAGAAGGAAAGGCAGGCAAAATACAGTGTGTCACAACTCATCAGCCTTGGCTTTCAGCATATAAAGTGGGATGGAATGTATGTCCCTTCCTTTTCCTGTTGGCTTAGGCTGACTGGACCTCCGACCAGTACACCCTATCCCATAATAGATCCTGGAGGGCGCATTATCAGCATCTTAGCTGGTCAGCCAGGCGGTGGGTATGGAGAGGCACTGAAGGCTGCCTTCCACATTATCATGCTGGAGGGAAAGGCAGCTGGACTTGGTGCTCAAAGTTGGGAAGGTGCTCACACCTGTGGGGAATTTCCTGCATTCAACATCGGTGTTACTGGGGGAAATGGTAATGGAATACCAGTTGCATTGGGAAGTAATGGGATGGGAGATGTTTTGAGACAGTTGGTAGGACACAATGCTGTAGTTCATATGGCGCAGTATCACAATGGTACGCTGTTGTGTTTTACCTTTTTTTTCATTGGCAACATGCTGATTGGATATGTTCAGCTGCATTCTCACTATGGGCACCTCATGTTTACAATTGATACCAAACAACAATGAAGACTATGTACAGTCAGCTCCCACACTTACCCAGCAACTTTGAGGGCAGAGTTTTTGCCGTGGCAGCCTTCAACTTTGGTGGCAATGTTTGGTGCTTCAAGCACCATGACTTTCTGAACTGGCCATTTGGCTGGTATGCAATAACTGCCCTTGGGGAGTTTGATGCGACTTGCAGTGCCCAGCTTATCCTGTGGGAACTGAAGCTTGTCATTGATTTTCCTCATGGGGCTACTGTCCTTATCTCCTCTGCTGTTATCACACATTTGAACACCACTGTTGCAGAAGGCAATGTTTGGATTTCCTTCACACAATATACAGCTGGTGGGATCTTTCGCTGGGTTGAAAATGGCTGTATGACTGAGGAGCAGCTGCGGGTTCATGATCCAGATCATTATAGGGAGACTCAGGCTGGCAAAGAGACAGTGTATTTGGAATGTATTCAGCTTTACTCTACTGTAGATGAACTTTTAAATAAAGTTGAAGCAATGTAATAACTTATTTTTGCACTATATTGTACAGTTTTAAAATTATACAGTTGCAGATCAGAAAGTATATGCAAGGAATGGATCAATCTTTGAGATGCAAGTGTGTATGTAAAGTTTTGGAAACAAGAAAAACAGATGTATGGAGAAGATTGATGGCAGACATTTCAGTACATATAAGGGGCAAGTAGTAATAAGCTTAGACAACAAAACAATGACAAGTTTAATCTTAAAGGGTACTTATTAGTTACTCAAATTTGAACTGATATTGTTGGATGCAAAGAACTTCAACAAGATGCTAATTGGTCTTTCACATGTTTCAGTTACACATGGTTCATGTAAAATGCAGAGTAAGTTAATCACATATTATAGATCAATTTGGAATAAGTAGTCTGAATAAACTGCTAATTCTTTGTTTGGAAAAAGTTTTTGTCCATCATTACAAGGAATACTGCCTGACAATCTCACAACTTTTCTTCTCTATAAGTTAGGACTGCGTTATATAAATTTCTCTCCAGTGTAATTGGTGTACCACTTTAAAATTTCATTTGCTTGTTCCAGGGTTTCTTTTGCCAATGTTTCTAATCGTTGTTCTTCTTTTTGAGCCTCTTGTGATGCATGTTTGGAAATCATTGCTGAGGATACATTGCCTAAAATCTTTAATCCACTTGGTTCTTTGAATCCACATCTAATATGAGATAAAGAAACATATGTGGCAGCAATGGATGGGCAGCTCTCCAGATGAAGATATGCAGAATTGAGTGAACAACTTTGTGAATTATGGACAGTAAATGCAAATCCACCAATTATAGGAACTTGCTGTCTTCTTGCACTGTAAACCTTTGAACTGCCTGCTATTTTATAGTTGATCGTAGCAACTTTTGCTGCAAGCATGATCCGATTGCAATGTGAAGCACCAGGATCTGGTGCTAAATAATTTGGTAAGTCAACATCAACTGAGACTGCAATGCGATGACCAAATGATGTGAAATATTTCACCCCAGCTAATATTCCTCTACTACCATTGCTAACCTTTAACTCTACAGCAACATTGTCAACAACAATAATGGGCATTCCAATTGCAAGAGGCAATTTTCCTGATAGATCATTAGCATTACATTTGATATCAGTGTTCCAGGCATCTTCAGCATTCTGGCCTGTTAAAAGAACTCTTCCTTGATGATTCTTAACAGTATCTTCTGCATAATAAATACAGAATGGTTGATTGGTCAGTTTGGCAAAAGCTTTTGTCATCTCCCAGTTATGTTGGTTTCAGATGCAGTTGGTGTAAGTGATAAGTGGGGCAGCATCTTGTGGCTTAATTGCCCATTTCCACACTTCTAATTTGTCTGGGGGATTGCTCACACAAAATCTTTGGAGCCACTGTAAATCATTATCTTCTCCTTCCACTGTACATATCCCCAGTCAAAGTCAACTCAGTAACTGTACAAAACACTTATTCGTTTGCTGCAAAATTTCATTTAACACAACACACTGCTTGATTGTGTGATAGTTTGTGATTGCTGAAATATTCTCTTGTGTGGTTTGATTTAGTGCATTTAGGTTAGACTGACCCTCTGGTATTGCAGCCAGAGCATGATCGTATAATGTTTTAGACCTTGGCACACTAAGCTGAAACTGATCACCAAAAAGAATAAGGTCTAAGCCTCTGAATGGATCATCACTGCTGGTCAATGCTAAATTAAGCCTTTGTGACAGACAATAGAAGTCCTCACAACTCATGAAAAAGAACTCATCAATCACTAATGCTTTAATTCCTTGCAAGCACTCCACCAGGGCCTTTAGTGCAGCAGAATTTGACTTCAAGAGGTCAGACCATTTTGAGCGTAAGGAGATATAAGATGCAGTGGTAGATGCTCCTATATTACTTGCAGCTACACCAGTTGGAGCAGTGAAAGCAAGCTCTTCAAATATTTTGTGATTGATGTAAAACATCCTAAATGCATCATATATGTGTGATTTTCCTGTTCCACCTGGGCCTGCAATAATCAATTGAATAGGATTACGATCTTGAGACTGAGTGCGCTCCATGTGCTGTGTTACAATCAGCAGAAATGCAAGATGCTGCCAATAATTGAGTGTAAATTTATTTCACATATCTCTAGTGCTGTTTATTGCCAATTGACAAGATCCTCCCAAAGATGAATTCTTTGAATTTTTTTGTTGTTAAACTGACTTTTTGCTTGAAGTCTTTCCTCTCCTAGAGTTGTTATCCTTGGATTCACAATTAATGCAGCATCACAAAAAGAATGTGGCGTATGAGGATCTTTGATTCACTCCTTGATGGTACCTGAAAAGAAAAGAGTGAGCATAAAATGTTAATTTTTGTTATGGATTTAGAAACCGACAAATATGAGAACTTTGAGCTGACTTCCTTGCACCTGCCAAACATTCCTTTGTTATATGTGCAAGTGCTCTTCCTTCTAGCTGATCCACCTGCACAAGTGACTCTCTTACAGTTACAGATCTATCAATTATTTACAATGGAAGGTTATAGAGGCCAGCTTTATGAGCCCAAAACATTGCAAGGTTAACTTCTGCCTGTGTTTTCAGTCCAACTGACTCAGAAAACTCCACAGAGTCATTTTAA
The DNA here is from genome assembly GCA_000827265.1 of Collybiopsis luxurians FD-317 M1. Taxonomy (NCBI): domain Eukaryota; kingdom Fungi; phylum Basidiomycota; class Agaricomycetes; order Agaricales; family Omphalotaceae; genus Collybiopsis; species Collybiopsis luxurians. The sequence continues at coordinate 102,717 of KN834755.1, read as the reverse complement.
CTCAAGTCGTCAATATTATTTTCTACGCCACTAACATTTTCTTGACCATCCTGCCACTGCAAGTCATCATTTATATCTTCATTTTCCAAATTTTCAGGAAAATTGGAGTGATCATTTTTGAATGCAAAGGTTTTGTTGCATTGTTGTTGCGAAAAATCATCAGCAGCTTTTTGACACTCCCAATATTCTTGAAAATGATCCATGATTTCAAGATATTTTGAAGGGCATTCTGAAAGGAAGCTGGTAAGTGCAGAAGGCCAAGGTTCTGCATGGGTTTTTAAGGGTGATCATATGTCATCTGTCCAAGGTTTGAAAAGCGCCAACATAGCAGCTGCATATTTATTTTCTTGCCCTTTTATGTCACACCGAGGGATTGGATGACCAATTAAAACTGGGATCACTGCTTTTTCTCTCTTACAGAGGACATGACTGCTTTCTTCTGGATGATTGTTTTGAAAGCGATAACACTCATCTATAACCAATACAATCAATGAACTCAAACCAATGAAACACAATATTTACCCTCTTTTACATCCAAGCTCAAAGCCTTTTTTAATGATATTTTTTTGTAGTTTGACATTAACTCCCACATTGTAGCATTCTTTAATAGCAATAGGCAATAAAATACATCATACATCAATGAATTTAGTGCTGAAGGTGTTTGTGTCTTAGTTATTTGCAGTTCTTTTAACAGAATCATGTCATCTGGATCTTCAGTCATTTGTGAGTGTGTATCATTTTCCTGAGAAATTTCCCCATGCTCTTCTCTGTATCTATTGTCAACTGAAAATACAGTACTGGTAATAGATATGTCTTGTATTTCCTCATTCATAGATGCACTAATGTTCAGTGGCCTTTAATAATCCAAACCAAAACAACACAATGGTTCATTGGAAATTCTTACCTTGCATTGTCATTGCATGCAGTGTTCGAGTGCATTATAGAAGGGAATAACTCTTGAGATATCCATGTGAGCAATTTTGACCAGTAAAATATGCATTTGTGATATGATTCGAATATCCTAGCAAAGAAGCTGCCACTTGCTGTGCAGATAGTTCCCTTTGTGCATTTGCTTGATTTAAGGTCTTAAGCAGTAATCGGTGACACTGCTCTTCATCTTCCAGATTTACAACACCAGATTTATTCAGAGAAGTCATGGCTGCTGTCATTGCACTAGCTATTACAGCTGAGTCCAATGATGATTTTGCTGTGTAACTGGACATATATATGCTAAGTGCCATTGCTAGTAATCCTGATCCCACAAATTTTCCGTCACTGTTGCATTGGAAAGAGCTGGTAAGTATTGGAACATAACTGACCATTGAGCCATTTTTTTGCCTCAGGTAGATCTTACCCTCTTCATCAATGAAACTCTCTTGTACCACTTCATAAGGATAGTTGAACCTACAAAGTTCATCTTGTTCCTCTTGAGTCAGAAAAGCCTGCGTTCACAAACATTTTTTGAAACAGGTGTCCCCATGCTGGTGTAGGTGCCCTGTGCATTCTAATATCTCACGTAAATATTGTGGCCAAACTGTATCAAAGTTTGGATCCAATGGACTTGGAGGTCTACCCATTATATTGCGATACAAGTGGTCATATGGTCCTTGAATAGATATGGTATCCTTTGGGAAATCATAACTGAACAGTGATTCTAACCGCTGCAACAACTGATTTTTGAATAAAGTATCAGTTTCACAGTGTTCCTTGATTTGTTTTGGTGAAAGAGCACCTTCTAACCAAATAAGAATGTGAAGATGAAGTGAACCACAATTTTGAGCTTCCACAACTCCATAATAAAACTTAGTTTGCCCAAACACACCTTGCCTATTCATCCTTTTCATTCCAAGAAATTTGGACACAAATTGGTCAATCATCAGGTGAAAAAATTCAGCACCTGCTACTGGATTGCATGCCAAGATGTACATATGATCAAATGCATTATAGTGGGAGTCAGGTTCATTGAAAAGAGCATCAACATTGATGTTTTTTCCAGCAAGAAATGAGGTAATGCAGTTATGGCCATCTGCAGGATTGAGAGTAAAGAATATGGAAGGTGTTCCTGTCATGCATGAAATAGCCCTAATTTCTTCCTGCATGTCTACTATGTCTCCAGTTGAACCTTCAATGTGGTCATCCACATAATCAACATATTTGAGCAACTGTACTACAGCTCTTTCATTTTCATCCTGTGGATGAAAGATACTATAATCTTTCCTTACTTTCTTTTCAAGTAATCGGTTCTGGACTGATAATAATGTTTCCATGCTAACTTGTCACATTTTTTGCATTGCATTTGGCCACCATGCCCATCGAACAGCAATGCAAGATTTGTCTGCAGATCTACAAAGCATGATGATGTTATGCATGACAAATATGAAAGACAGATGGATTTGGAAGTGACAATCAGCTAAACACAAGTAGTGGCCAACATGGTGATGAAGATCAATCTTTTGAAAGCTTCGAGTTAATCTGATTGGATCTTCAAACATTCCAACACCATAAGGAAATAGGGTAGGCCAAAGCATGCCATAAACCTCAGGTTGATCTCGTATATTGATTGTTTGTCCTGAAGTTGAAGTCTTTAAAAATGGATTATTCTGTTTTAACAATCTCAAAGCATTCAGCTTTCTTATCTTAAGGGATTGTTCTGTTTGATCAACATCAAACATTGCTAGTTGAATAACTGTAAACAGATATGACATTGATAACAACCAAAGTACAAACCTGAGCTGGTGATTGGAGCATGCAGAAGGGTATCACTATGGTGAGAAGCAAGGGCAGCTTGATTTCTGTCTGTACCATGGCCCATGTATGTTCCCACCTGGCTGCAAATTGCTCCATCAGGTCTTTGGAGCTGGACTGGGAAAAGCAAAGAGGAATCCATGCATGAATTTATAGGATAGTCTTGCAATGCAGTATAGTCAATGATTATGTCATTGTACAGAGGGTTATTCATTTTCAGCCATAAAAGTGCATGAAGAATCTTCTGTCTGTGAACTAAGAAAGGTGTGCTCTTGAAAATTTCTGCTGTTACCTGCTGATCTTCTGAAACAAATATGACTGCAATTTCATCATGCAATGATGTAAATGGGCATTGTCAGGTATCAGTGTGTTTAATAAAAACAAACTACCTGGGTTCAGTTAGGCAGGTGCGTTAGATGCGGTATCGTAAAGACGCAAGGCACTAACTAGGACTGTGAGTTCATTTGGCCTTTAAAGTAATCGGTGGGAGTAATTTGGTACTGGTAAACTGTAGACTGGTCGGTACTGGTATTCGGTAATGGTAACTTGACTTGGTGGACTTTCTTCGATATATAACTTTCAGTAACTGGTAAATGTGAGCCTGAAACAACTGACCGCCCTGGGACTAGCTTGCTTAGACTATAATAACTTGACAGTGTAAAATGGTAGCTCAAACTACTAGCCTCTCGGTGGGTCTAGCTAGCTTAAATGGTATAACTTGACTTGGACTTTAACTTTAGAACTTAAATCTAACCAACTAGTACAACTGGATTCACTGATACAGCTTGCACAAAGCTCTTAGAAAGTAAGTGTAAGGTAAAACTTTATTTAGAGTGGTACGTAAAGTGGGGGGGAAGAGTTCTTTTTCTTTTTTTTTCTTAAGGCTCAAAATCCCCAAGTATTTATATTACAAAAATTATATTACTTCCTATTTAAGCAATTTGACTCACAACA
>KN834755.1:85515-98935 GCA_000827265.1 Collybiopsis luxurians FD-317 M1 | reverse complement strand
AAAATGGTAGCTCAAACTACTAGCCTCTCGGTGGGTCTAGCTAGCTTAAATGGTATAACTTGACTTGGACTTTAACTTTAGAACTTAAATCTAACCAACTAGTACAACTGGATTCACTGATACAGCTTGCACAAAGCTCTTAGAAAGTAAGTGTAAGGTAAAACTTTATTTAGAGTGGTACGTAAAGTGGGGGGGAAGAGTTCTTTTTCTTTTTTTTTCTTAAGGCTCAAAATCCCCAAGTATTTATATTACAAAAATTATATTACTTCCTATTTAAGCAATTTGACTCACAACAACTGCAATTGACTCTAGTTGACTCCGCTTAAAATTTTCAAAAGCTTCATTAGCCTTTTATAGTATCCATGACTCATTTTGAGTCAGGTTAATTCATTTAGAGTCATTCTGACTCATTGTAATATGACCTGAGCTCAATGAGTAAGCAGAATCTCCTACCTTATCTTATCAGAGAGCTCTCTAGAGATTTTTACACTCTGAAAATATTTCTAATAATTATTTAATTATTTCTCGGTAATTTCTTGAAACAGGAATGGCTCCTGACATCTCGCAGGGAACAATAATTGGCCCTCTGTCCTCAGAGGATACAGCTTTTTGCATAAAGAATTTGTGAAAGGTTGAAGTTAGACACTTGACTGATTCCTTTACAAATTCTATGTGCAATGAACACTTTCTTGATTGTGTACAAGCGATTCTTGTCTGCTAAGTATATGCTCTATTCTCATCTCTAAACAGGATCCTCAAAGGACAGATATTTGCCTTCATTCCTTGTCGCCCCTGTTTCCATACACCCAAGACAAAATATACAAAAAATTTCCTTCCAACTCATGTTTGGATCATCAAAACACCAACGAGAAACCTTTCCCTCTGCTATAATGATTGTTGGATTCATCATCGGCTGTGGATTCAGCTGAGTGACAAAATTCGATGATCGACACCCTGTCGCAGGCTGAGCTGGAGCATTTTGAATTGTACTTTCTGAAGTGGTGGTAACTGAAGGAGAAGAGAATTGTGCTGCAGTGGACAGATAAGATAATGAAGATGGTAACATTCATGTGTCATCACTGCTAATCAGGTTTGGCTCTGGACTATGTGGTGGTACACCATGGAGTTGGGGATCAATGGGAGAGTCCCGATTGTATATAGTGGTAGAAGATATATAGACTTGTCCGATTGGAGAAATAGTATCAGGAGGATGGGTATCTGTCGTTTGGCTGGGAGTTGGAGAACGGATATAGGCTAGGCGACAGTCTGACTCGACAGAGGATTTGTGCATGGGTAGCGGAGAGTCACACATTGGAATGGTAGTAGACTCCATCGAGTTCCTGGGAGAAAAACATTCTGACTTTTTAAGTCTCATATATATATATGTCTTTTTCAAATCCTGAATTTTTTTAATATTTTATGCTGGATTTTTCCATATTTGGTTGTGACATCCCTTTTAAGCTTTTAGGTTCATCAATCTTTTCCATCTTTTCGACTAATCTCTTTTTGGATTCACTCCTAACCATCCCGTTCTCATAAACCAATGATCTCGAGTAGTGTAGGGAAGTAACTGATAAGCTGCTATGGGTACATCTAGTGCAGTTCCATCCATTTCTTCGAGTCTATATGCTTCTCCTCGAGTACATTCTTTAACTACAAATGGTCCCCAGTATTGTGATCTTTCTTTTCCTCCAATCTCTTGATCACATCTAGCGTTCCTGACTAGTACATATTCTCCCTTTTTATATTCACTTTTGATCAGCCATTTTTAGAAACGTCTTTCGAACTGAATTTTTGACTTGAATCAGCTTTTCCTAAGTATTTCTGCTGCTTTCTCAATATCACTTGTATGCTTTTCGATTTGCCTAATCCTTTTAGATAGGAGTTCTGTAGTTGTCATTCCCAAATAAAATCCTTCAATAAGAAAAGTTGCTTAGAACAAGTCAAAGGGCATTAAGGGTTCAGTAGCATGAAGAAGTTGGTATGGGGAGAACCCTGTCACTTTGCTTATGGTCACTCAATCAGCGAAGACAGCTTCCGGCAGCTTCAAAGGCCAATCTTGGATCTGATCTTTGCATGCTTTGATTAGAGATTCCCGAAGTATGAAATGTCCTTGTTCCACTTGTCCGTTTGCATGTTTGTTATATGGTGAAATCTGAACCTGTGGTACACCCATTCTTTTAACTAGATCTTTGAATGCTCCCTTCACTTCTGGTCCATTATCAGTTGTGACTTGATTTGGTACACTGTATCTACAATAGATCTGTTCCCAAAAGAATTTTGATAAGGCTTGCAAAGTAGCCTGCTTAAGTGCTCTCGCTTCATATGTTCCAGATAGATCATCATGGGCAGCTACAATGTATTGATAACCTCGGGCAGGTGGCATGAACATGATGTCAACACTAACTTTCTGGAATAATGTGCTTGGAATAGATATAGTTGGAGACTTTTCCATTCGCTTCAGGCTTCGAAGTTGACATTGATGACAGGATTTGATGTGATGATTTATGTCGGCAAGTAAGTGGGGCCAGTATACTCTTCTTCTCAGGGTTTTGTATGTAGCTTGGACTCCTTGGTGGCCTAGTTTATTGTGCACATGTACTAGAAAATTCCACCTTTGTTGTGGATCTGTGACAACTAATAACGGTATTCCTTTTTCACCCTTTTGAAACATTCGATCACCTTGGATTATATACTTTTTACACAAATTTAAGAACTGTCTCTTCGATTGAACTGATGTGAAGTATGGAGACTCTAGCGTGGTCAGAAATAGTCAGATCTTTTGGAGCGTACTTTCTTGAACCGATTGTGATGCGAAGCATGAGGGTAATGTCAGTGGTCCATATGTTGGTATGACTTTTTCATCGGCAGAGTTCTGACATTCCAATAACTGAGTTAGTAAGACTATGTTATCTAGCCATGTGTCATCATCTGATTCTACTACTTCATCCTCATCTATTCGTATCCGAGATAATGCATCTGGTCCTTTGAATTTGTATGCTGGTACATGTCTAAGATCAAAATCAAATAATAAAATACCCTGAATCCATCTATTAATTGTTGCATTCAGCTGAATATCAGGTTCTTTGAGCATTCCTGAAATGTACTGTGCATCCACTTCTACTTGAAGATTCTTTACTCCTATTAAATATAGTCACCAGTGTCGTAACGCTTTGTACAATCTGAATAACTCTAGCTTAGGCTGGGAATAATGACTTTCTCGGTCACTCATAGGTAAGGATCCATAGCGAGCAGGTACTAGTTTTCCATTTTCATCTTCTTGTCCTAAGACCATTCTGGTTCCATATTTTGAAGAGTCTACCTGAAGTATTACCCAGCGAAGGGATTCATAGTCTAAGGGTCTCATCGCCGGTGCTCGGGTTATGGCTTTCTTTATCTTTCTGAATGCTTTCCATTGTTCTGGTCCCCAGATAAATTCAATATCTTTTCTGAATAGAAGAGTAAGCGGTCAGATGATGATCGAATAATCTTTGATCCAGATTCTGACAGTTCCACATAGTCTGAGGAATTGACGGGCTTCTGTAGGTGTCTTTAGAATGGGCCATTTTAGAATCTTTTCAACTTTCGCTGTATCGGGACTTCGTCCTTGAATATTACAGAGTTGTCCAACTATTAAGACTTCTGGGTGGCATATTTGAGTTTTATGGGCTGAAAACATAGCTCCCGAGCATTTGATTCTATGAAGTATACAATGTACATCTTGTGCATGTTCCCATATGAATCGCTTGATACCCCTGTTCTCAGGAATTGTTTCTGGTTCTCCGTTTTCATCCTGATACTCAGTAGGTGGACCCTTGATAGCTAGATTGTCAATGAAAATATTTGCAACTTGAGGGATTTCATCTTGTATGACAAATACCATACTCTTCTGGAACTCCACAGGTGAGTTTGTAAATCCCTGCGGTAAAGCGGTAATCTGTAGTAATCCCAATGGCATCATGAATGCAGTCATTTCCCTTGATCCTGGCGCTATCTTTCTTGCATCGAATCCAGAAAACAAGTCGAAGACAGTATAAATTGCACATCCTGCAAATCCTTCTACGAAGTCATCCAGTATAGGCAGCATACAAGCATCGCAAATAGTAACTTTGTTCAGGGGTTGAAGGTCATGTACAATCCAGATCTTTCCACTCTTCTTCATCACACAAAACCATTTAGATCAATAGGACGATTCGCTTGGCTCATAAACTCCAGCAATGATTTTAGCTTTGAGGGTTTCTATAACTTGATTGAGTATGCCCAGTGGTATCGGAATATTCTTGAACTCTCACAGACAGTGCGGAATAGTGGGGATAACATAGGGAGAGAAGTATGTGTCCTTGAAGGAACCACGTTCAGAGTCATCGAATGCCAAAGCATTGTTATTAACAGTCATTATATAGGAAAACAGCTTCTCTTCCTCTGGGGATAAATAACTGTCCTTGTTAATTTCCAGCACCGTAAGTCTTTCCGCTGTCAGCCTTCCCATTGGTTTGAATTCAGGCAGATGAGTTGGTAATATGGGCAGGGTCTTCAAAGGGTCCTCGGGTACAGTTTGCTGTACTTTTGAAGCGGTAGGCATTGTAGTTGGTACAGGTTTCACTTTGACACCTACACGTTTATATGCCGTGAATACATTTTCTTCCATGTGTTCTCCTCATTTGCCTAACTTGAAACAGGTTCTAGAGTTCAGGATGAATAACACTTCGTCATCATCTTCAAATGGGTATGTGGTAATAAATTTCTCATATTCCTTCATCTCATCATCTTCTTCAACCTCCTTGTCACTTTCTATTATATCTCTATTAGTTTCTTTACCAATATTTTGCACTCCTTCTTGTGTTTCGTAACTGTATAGACAAGTTTTCAGCTTAAGGGAATCGCACCGAACTTTTTCTATGTACAAATTTTTAATTTCGGTAAGTAATTCTGTAGGTAATTTGATAGGTAATTCAGATTCTATAAGTAACTTAGGTCCAATAGGTAACTCATGTCCAGTAGGTCTATAAGTAATACAAAAATTTCGGAAGCAGGCTTGGTAGCAATTTTGGTAGCAAAGTCCATAGCAAGGTTGGCAGCATAATTGGGTCCGTAATCGTAAGCAGCTAGAAATACAATATATACAAGTCAATAGATGCACGGTTTTCAAACATCCATGGAGTTGGTGCAAGAACGAAGGAGATATAATACAGTTTGGATAATTGCAGTAGTGAGTTGAAGCATTTCGTTCTCCTGTTCCAGGGATCTCTGCCATTTGGGATGTTCCCTGGCAACATCCTCGAAACAATTCCACCGATCTACATAGTTGGCATGGCTGCATTGACAGTGAGTATATTGAATATGCTTGACAAGGTTCTGTCCTGCTCCACAATGTCGAATAGGCAGTTTCCAGTCGATCGACTCCTTTTTTGGCTCTACCCTGCCCTTCTTTTTCCTCCAGTTGTTGTCATCTGAGGGAATAGCGGTACTGGACATGGGGAACATTTGGTCCACAGAATGCAAGACAGCAGCAGGAGGTAAGCGTAAGGTAGGCAACGGTTTCGCAGGTAGGGAAATAGGTGCAATTGAAATAGGTGGCAATTTCGTAAGTCGATGAGAGGATTTCAGGGGTGGTTGAATGAAAGCAGTAGAAGGTTGAGTGTTCAGTTTGGTAGATGGATCGGTAATCTTGCAGTGGTAGTATCCAGACATGAGGTTGAAATGGTCAAAAGTATTGCGCTACACTAATGGTAAGCGCAGGGAACAATATAAAATAAAAACTGTTACTCACTTCTCCTATATCTGTAGACTCCCTATCCTTCTCTTTCTCCTCGACCAGCATCAAAAGTTTTCTAGAGACTTCGACAGCTGCAAAAATTTTCATTAGAATATTTTCGCAACCAGCGAGGAGGAAGCTTACCGGGAACAGGTGGCCTTTCATCAGCGTTACAGCATACAGAAGAAGTCCAGGTAGGAGGAGGTGGAAATGGAGTCAGAGGGCATATTCCTGGTCGAGGGATGCTTGTCGGGTAGCGCAAACCAAAAGGCTGGAGCCAATGACGCTGAGCGTCAATAGCGTAGGCACCAATTACGGGCTCATTCCCTTCAGGGGTGAGGTACCGTTTGAACTCGTAGTTATACCATTGGCAATAATGTTTAACTAGAGGAGTGACATCAACTCCATCTCCCGCAGGCAAGGATTTAAGAGTGCAGTAGTCGAAATCTTTGTAGGTCATTCAAGGCGAGGCATTCAGTTCAATGAGCAGGCTATGACCTTTGTTCTCGGAGAGGGGGTGGTGGTGATCTATTGGGGTAATAGAATGTCCAATTTTGGCTATATAATGTTGCCAGAAGAAAGGCTTGGTGCAAGGGAGCGGTGGAATAAGGGAATCGACAAATCTGTTGTCAACCAAATAATGAAGCCCTTCAGAGTCAGGGAATTGGCGATGGAGTATCATTGAGAAAACTCTGCAGAGTGTCTCGTCAAAGTGGCGACGTGCAGCAGTGACCATAGCGTAAAGAAGTTGGGCCTCTGGGAGCGAGAGCATTGGGTTGAGAAGGGATCTAGCAGGGAGAGTGTGGCCAGCGCAGAAGAATTCATTGGGGATTTTGTAGTGGTAGTTGCAATGAATTATGAATTTGCAACCATCTTTTATGGCGGCTTGCAATTCCTGTTTAAGCCAATAGACATGCATCCTCTGAGTGTACCATTGCCCTGCCTTCTTGGCATCAGCTCCCAAAAAACATGCGAAGTTTGTATACTGCAGGGTGTGTTGAGCCAACGACGTCTTGACTTCGACAAGAGAAAAATGATTTACCAAATTCAACTGGGCCTCAGGTCGAATCTGACATTCCGACGGAGCTGCCATATATCCGACTTTGCGAGTTTCTGTAAAGTTGTGCACAAATTGCTTGACAGCATGGGCAAGAGGAAAGATCTGCTCAGAGAATAGTGGAATCAATTCGCTGCATTGAATATACTGGGGGGGGAAAAGCTGAATCGATAGTCGGAGTTGCGAGGTACTGACGAGCACATTTTATAGCGGCGAGGAGATGGAAGTTGTAAAGGAATCGCAGAATTTGATTAGACGACCACAGCCAGTAGTTGTACTGACTTGATGGAAGTCCAATGGGGATAAGATTCGTATTGAAGGCCTCGTATTCAGTGAGATTATTAGCAGAGTTGGAACTGAATGAGGAGACGGAAGATGAAGTGGCAGTAGTGGGAGACGACGTGGACAACATATTCGAAGTAGGAGTCGTATGCCACTTGGAGAAGACATTGTCGAGACGAGTGTTCGTCATCTCTCTGAGCAGGGGAAGTTTGACATTAGGGACTTTTGGCAAACAGCGTAATAGCATTAGGAGTGGGTCAATGGTCGGAGCTGGAGTCGTATTCACGCAGAACAAAACCTGCGGAGTCGACGGTTGAGCCTTCGTCGAGTCGACCTCGCTCCTCCTCCTCTTCTCGGGTCATTCAGGCATGGGAGTATTGAGCGTTCATTTTTCTCCCAACTCGACATCAACGGGATAGTCAAGCTGGGCATTGGAATCCACGGAACTGGTACCCATGCTCAAAGACTCGGTGGCGGACGTGGTGTAACTGGAGCTGGAAGACACGGAATGTAATGAGGGAAGAGAGAGCGGCGTCGGTGACCTGGACTCCAATCTAGGTGGCCGACACATTTCTTCTGTGCATTCGTCGATGTCTTTTCCTGCAAGCGCTATAAAGGACATGTATTTCAAATCAGAAGAAGATTTTGTACCATTAGCAGTATCCCATATTACGCTTTCGTTGTCCGACGTTACTGAAAAAAGCTGGTCTCATTCAGAATCGTTGTCCAGAGAGGGAGGTGTAATTTCGAGTCAAATGCTGTCCTTGCGATTGGTAAATGCATCATCTTCATCAGTCACAAGGAGGTCGTAGTTGTTGTCAGTCGAGTTGACGTCCATAGGGGAGAGCTCGAGTTGCTCATTCCTTCCCTCTTTTTCTTCTCTATCCCCAGCCAAATTTTTCTCATCCATAGTGGCGAGTTCGCGAACCCTCTCTGCATTGGGCAAGTGAAGGAGGATGTTTACACAAAGCTGAGCCTCCTCCCCCTCTGTCCTAACTCGAGTTGGAGGGGCAGCTAAGTGTTGTCAGCTGCAACTGCAGCCTGGGACTGTGGTGGAAGGAGACAACAGCTGTGGGATTTTTCCCTGTGAAACTTCACAGGTGCACAGCGCAGGAATTCCTTTGATGCTGTCAGCGCTAACAGTGTTTCTCTCTCTCACAACTTCCATACTCTTCCCTTTATCTTCAACCTCTTGAGCTTGCCAGGCTCTCACTGTTTCTCTCAGCCCGGACATTGGCAATGGCTCAAAAGAAGAAGAGGAAGAGGACAGCAATGTGGAATCGAGATTATTCAATGATGTTTCATTCAAGGACAACGGTTTGTTCAATGATGAAGGTACATTCAGCTTCGACGGTGTTTCGTGCGACAAATTTACATTACGAAGAGAGGACAAAAACTTGTTCTGATATTGAGGTAAGGACGGCTGAGGAACTTGCAGGGCAGGAGGGCGGTGGTAACAGGGATTGTCGGCAATAAAAGTCCCTTTAAAATGGCCAGTGCAAAAGTCAAGCTCGTGTGTATTCGGATTGGACAAAATGATGGTGGCATCGAGTAAAGAAATTTGTTAGGTTAGGTCTTTGACTACAGGGTGATGTGTGGGCTGAGATTGAAGAGCGATGGGGGCTATTATTACAGCAAGTCAGTAAGTCAATCCTGGTTCTTTCTCTTCTCTCTCCCTCACTTTCGTGCACAAAGTTCAAACTTCCTTCAAGGTTCTCTCTTCTTCACCAGATGCAGCAGTAAAATCAGGAACGCCAGTGAAACCTTGCGCTCCCCTCTTCAAGGGCATCTTTTCTGGTGTTCCTGTTAAGGGTTTGGTGAGTGATTTGCTTCATCTTACCCACTCAAGTTTGTACTCACACTTGTCTGGTTCACTTGCAGGGTTCGGGGATGGGAACAGTGGGAATTCGGTTCGGAGTATTCGGTGTAAACAAGGATGAGAGGCTGGACTTTCGAGTTGTTGAGCTGATAGAATGTTTGGAGGTTTTCAGTTTTGGTTTAGTAGAGGGTGGGGTGATGAAGAAGGGGTTGGATCTGGGTATTTATCCCTTTCGATTTGCTGTTCTCGGTGTTCGATTTGGGTTCATACACAGTCCAACAAAAGGAGTATAATTAAGTGTAAAAGGTGTGTTCCCAATTCAGTTAAATGGTTAATTATTTCCTGATTCTGATCCTTTTCAGCTCTAGACTCTCCTTCTTGTTGCTCATTCTCCTCGGTCCCGAGCATTTTCTCTACATACTGGACCCTATAAATTTTTCGCTCCCCCGATTTTTTACTTGTACTATCCCTTTTAAATTCTTTAAATATATTTTTGTACTCTGTGTCATAGAGTTTGGGTGGCTGGGCTTGAGTCAAGAACAGAGACACATCATATGTATCTACTTCATAGTTATCAGCTAATTCTGACTCCATATCTGTTTGTTCCTCCTCGGAATTTGTTTGCTTGTGTTTTGTGTGATAACTGACCAGTGTTGGAAGCTTTTCCCCAGTTAGTTTCTCATACACTTGCTCCGCCGTGAGGAAATTGGCTGGGCTAATCAACTTTTCATATACCTCATTCCATCCCTCATCTTTAAATACTAGATATGTCCCTTTTTCGCACTCATCAATAGAGATTTTGTTTTGTCTTTGCCATGGACGGCCTAATAACATGTCAAAATTTCCTCTTTGACCAACATAAAAATCTCCAGTCAGCTGAACTTTACCAAAGGTGGTTACAACACCTTCAATAATACCAGATAACCTACTCTCACCACCATTGGCATCGCTCATGTTGGTGTAATATAATTTGTTGACTGGTTCGGCCAGCTTTTCAGCTATACGGTGTGACACAATATTGAGTTCTGAACCCGTATCTAGAATTCCTTCAATTTTCATACCATTACTAGTTAGTCTGAGTTGAATTAAATGTCCTTGCCCAGCTTTATGTGCTGATATAGTATTCAGTGCTTGGGCTAGAATTTTCCTAAGGTACTGCCTTTCCTTGTCTTCAATTCTCGTGGTAGTTTTAAATACGCGAGGCTCTCTAGGATTTTTCAAGCGTATCATTTCACCCAAATGTTTGCATACCTCACCAGAGGTTCCCAGTATTTCTTTGATGGGTAAAGTGACTTCCGTATTCATCAACCTGCCTACGACTGTCTTAGGATCAATATTACTGGATAGTTCAGACTGCCTTTTCATAACCGGTGGACCATATGTTCGAGTAGGTAATTGTGGCTTGTGGGAATTTTCATTCCAATCCTTGTCTTGTGACTGCATATCCTGTTCTAACAACTCATGTCAGACTTCTCTTTTCCAGATCTCTCTTACGTCAATGGGTTTTGGTTCCCTTGGTATTGATGAAGTCATATCCTTCATAATTGCATCCTTGTCTAGTCTCGGAGTTATCGGTTTGATCGGTGGTGGATTTGATTGACTTTTGATAGGCTGTAAAATTTTCTTGGGTAGTACTTCCATATTAGGATTAATTTTTAATTTAGGAACTGGTACTGGATCATCAGTTCGGGGCTCTGAAATTTTAGGAATTTGACTATGACTCATACTGGGTAATTGTGACTCAGTTTGAGTTTCCAATTGATTAAACCTATTTGGGTTAGTATGACTCAACTCCAGATTCTTACCCTTTCCCATAGTTTTTCTCCAGTCAACATTTGTCCCATCAGCTTGCTTCGGTACCTTCACTATCCTCTTAGGCCTGAGACTTGCATCCTTTGCAGCCTGTAGTTGGGCTTCTCTGGACTTCCTATCATTAATAATATCCTTCTTACTTACCTCATAGACTATACCGTCATCATCTTCTTCAGAATCTGATACCTCATAATACTGACTTCTCTCTTCAAACATATCTCTTTCCAGTTCCAATTCATATCCATCAACCTCTTTGATAGGTTCAAAACTATCTCTTTCATTTCACCAATATTCATCTTCCCATTCATCACTACTAGTGTCTTCATGATCAGAGTCAGAAAAATCCCCCGGTGGAATATTCGCTAGGTATGTTTGAGTGGGTCTTGGCATAGTAACTAATAGGGATTGAACTGCTTGTGAAGCCCTTTGCTCTAGTGTTCGATCAACCGCTTGAGCTATGGATTCACCAGCTTGTCTTTGTATAGTATTTCCATTAGCGAATGTATATTGGCGAGTTCCTGGTTCTATTACTACTTCTCCTCTAGTCAGCCTTTCCTTCATAACTTGACATTCACTAAGGGTATGACCTGGCAAACCACAACCGTAGCATCCAGAGGGTCTAGGCTGCTGAGCTTCAAATATACAGGGACAACGGTAGATCTCAGATTGATTTTGAGTCTGATTTGGCATAGTGGACTTTGGCGAATGCTGTTCTTGTCTCTTCGATTGGGGAGTTTGGAAACATTTCTCTATAGCTCCTGATTTATCTAGGCATAGGGCTTGGTAATAGACCGCTGGATAGGAGGGATCATCAACTTTAAGATTACTGAGCTTATGAATTATTTCCGCTACTTCATCTTTAGAACCTTGGGGCTTTGTCCTATGAGCTCGAACTTCTGCTCGTAATCCTTCCTTTGACTTTTCCATATTAGGGGTACTAGTAAGTTTGGGAGTAATATCAAGAACTGATATTCTCCTTTTGCTTCTCTTATGGGATCGGTGAGACTTCTTATGGTATTTGTCATCATCGGAGTCTGAATCACTAGAGGAATCTAAATCTGAATCTGAATCACTAGATGAGTCTTCATCGGAGTCTTCATCTTCAGAGGGTATATCGAATATATATGGACCGGAAGCAATTAGCGATGTAAACTTGTCTCTGCTGAAATACTTTTCCGCTACTTCATTCACTTCTTCTACCTTCTTATATGCTCCAGCATCTCTTAGTGGAAACTTCTTGTCCAATTTATCTTCTAATATAGCTCTCAGCTTCTCCAGTATACCTAACCAGAAGAAACCATGATATTCAAGTTCGGAAAGTTTATTCTGCTGGTATAGTGTTCCTGATAGTGCTTGAAATTTACGAGAATATTTTAGCCATTTGGTAAGGTTATCACATGTCTTGTTACTGTGCTTCTTAGCATAGGCTAGTACATCACTAGGCTTGTATCGGAATCTTGCTCGTTCAGCATCATAGACTTTTAATAGGTATTTCTTCAATCCTTTCCAATCATTAGCCTGATATTCAGTTGTCGATAGGATGAGAGTCTTCACAGTCAATGTAACATATTCGAGTATCCCATTGCATTTGTCAGAATTATCAGTAATATTATATTTCGAAAGGAGTTTCTCATAGTGGCGAATGAATCCTTCTACTCTAGTATATTTTCCTTTAAATGTCTTTGGTGCATTCCTTGTACCTCTAGCAGGTAAGTCCATTGTACTGCCTGTTCGGATAGAAGAAAAACTTGTCGGGAATGGAACTTGATTGGTATTCGATTGTGTAGGAGGTGGATTACTATCGGGGAAGAAATAAGCACTTGTTGCTGGTAGTGGTCTCTCTGCTCGGATTCCACTGTTTCCTAGTTCTGGTGATTCGGATCAGCTCATAGGTGGAAAATTGGTAAAATCATATAGATCATCATCTGAATCAGGAGCATTATCTGGCTCTCGATTAGGCTGATTGCTTGGTTCGTTGGTAAAATTAACCATTTCGTAGTTGTTCAGTTGTAAAAATCTGATTTCAGTAGCGAGGAAGTTATGACTTTAGGCTCCCTCGCGGTGGGCTCCAAAAAGATGTCAGGTATCGGTGTGTTTAATAAAAACAAACTACCTGGGTTCAGTTAGGCAGGTGCGTTAGATGCGGTATTGTAAAGACGCAAGGCACTAACTAGGACTGTGAGTTTGTTTGGCCTTTAAAGTAATCAGTGGGAGTAATTCAGTACTGGTAAACTGTAGACTGGTCGGTACTGGTATTCGGTAATGGTAACTTGACTTGGTGGACTTTCTTTGATATATAACTTTCAGTAACTGGTAAACATGAGCCTGAAACAACTGACCGCCCTGGGACTAGCTTGCTTAGACTATAATAACTTGACAGTGTAAAATGGTAGCTCAAACTACTAGCCTCTCGGTGGGTCTAGCTAGCTTAAATGGTATAACTTGACTTGGACTTTAACTTTAGAACTTAAATCTAACCAACTAGTACAACTGGATTCACTGATACAGCTTGCACAAAGCTCTTAGAAAGTAAGTGTAAGGTAAAACTTTATTTAGAGTGGTAGATAAAGTGGGGGGAAGAGTTCTTTTTCTTTTTTTTCTTAAGGCTCAAAATCCCCAAGTATTTATATTACAAAAATTATATTACTTCCTATTTAAGCAATTTGACTCACAACAACTCCAATTGACTCTAGTT